>JABSTT010003631.1:0-24626 GCA_013339685.2 Hyalomma asiaticum | reverse complement strand
GCCGGAAGCTACATAGTGCTCATCTTTCGTTATTTTTACCGCCAGCCGCTTCAGGAAGCGTAACTCTTTGTTCGTTTTCCTTACAAGCGGCCAACGTAGAAAAGTTAGGCATACACGGAGCGATGTAAAACCTCTATGCGTGAATTCATCCGTCCAGAAGCATCGCCATGGGGAAAACAAACACAATTCATCTTTACTTTCTTTATTCAAGAAAAAAAAAAAAACGTCATAGCACACACAGTGTCGAATCGCAGATATGGGAGAAACGGTGCTTAAGTTCAGTGTGCAGGTAACTTGGGCAAGATATGAAGTGCTGTACGAGCCGCTGCTGTGTACTAGAGAATATCTCCAGCCCTTTTTGTTCAATGACATTTTTCTTGCCTTCTTCAAGGTCTTTTAACACGAAAGTGTTTTATTCCGGGGTCCACCAAGAAATCAGTGACGTACTTCCTGTAACAGAAGTGCATCTTTGAAAAAATTAACTTGCATTCACACTGAAAAAGTTCCACCCAAGTGGGCTGCAACCTACCTTCAACCGGGATTTAACGGAAGGACATGGATGCTCTGCCGATACACCAACCCACCATCTCTCGCACAGGGATCAAATGGGCCTTATATATTCACTATATAGTGCTTTAGAAGTTACATTTAATTGTCGTCTGGTTAAAGCAAACGTGTTTAGTACAATGAACGATGGTGTTTAACAAGGAATATTACTCCTAAATTAACCATCGCCTCCCTTATACTGTACACCTGCTTTGCTTCGGTTCGCTGCGGTGGTAACACCATCTGGGAACGATAGATAGAGCGAATCAGATTGTCATGCTTATTCGCGCGGCCAGAGAGCGTTTCCGCAATGTTCGCACCTCGACCTCTTCGACCGCCTCGACCGCCAAGGAAGTTAGAGCCATGGCGGCGTCGTGACGGCGCGTTCCAGGGTCGAAGTACGTACGCGGCCTCTGCAAAATTGGTCTTCTGTGGCTAGGTGTGTTGGGTTGCGACGCGCACTGCTCCAGGATCGCAAAGACGGCCGTAGACAAGCAAATGATTGGCCTTTCGTCGCAGTGGGCTGTGTTTTCACAAAACGGTCCGCTGACAACCCGTTCGGTTTTCCTCTCAAGGCGTCACCACTTTCGGACGGTCCTCGTTTATGGCCGGCTTGCGCAGGGCTCTGCCGTGTCCAGTTCAGTGTTTCCAGAGCAAAACTTTCTATCGTGTACAACTGTTGAGAACCCCTGTGCCTGGTCGAGGTGCCGCTGATGTCTAGACTTAACGTCTTCATATGCTCACTGTACACAAACAATCTCCCGCCCCTCGATTCACCAGAATGCCGCTTATGCATTCCATAACTTCGCGAAGACAGGTTTCACTTGCGTGTTATACAGATTCCTATGACAGAGGGGTCAACCACATTTTTTTTTTCCTTTGGCAGATAGACGATGAAGCATAATTTGTTAGGCCAGAAAATTTGGTATATGTTAAATGCGTCGAGTGGACATTTAGGACTGGTTGCCCAAACACTTGTAATAGTACAGGTACCAAAGATAGCGAAACATAATTACCACTGCTAAGACATCAATTCAGCGTCTCTTTTCCTATCCACGTCGGAGCCAACAAGAGAAACTAACTTTAGAAATAAAAAAACAGCGCCCAAGCTCTCCGTATATATGGTTAACTAGCTAAGCTGAAATTATCGGCCCCTGAGCTTATTACTGGCTTATTCAAGAGGGCGTATTGAAATATTGCTTAATTATTTATTAGACCTTTCTGTTTGTTAATAAGTTTGCACGAAAGTTTTGCTTGCATTTACCACAGTGTTTATTTCACATGCCGCATCCTGCGCCTCGCATAATCACCGTCGTGGAGGAGTGTAAGAAGCGGTTCATTGTGTTCAATTCCGCCGAAAGTTAGCGTTGACCTCGGCGAACGCGTTCTGCCGTTGCCACGTTGACGCTAATCAGTCGGAAACGCCGCTTTTCTGCTCGCCGTTGTCGCTTGCGTTCGATCTCTCGAGTTAGATCAGCATCGTGATTAGGAGCATCCGCCCGATATTGGGGCTTGCGTCCCGCTTCGGGAATTAGCGTGGCTTGGAAGGCTGACGGATCCTCGGCACGCATTTGCTGCTTGCGCTTGGCTACCCGGGCCTCTTCGTGTGCCCGGACCGCATCATCGACCCGGCGAACACGAATTCTCTCATGGGTCTGCTGTCGGTGCTGTTAGAAAGCTGTCGGCTGTTCAGGAGTTCGTACGATCAGTCGCCCACCAATGGGGAAGTTGTAAGTTGCAAATGTTGCGCGCGGGCTCGGCGGCACATTAGCTACCGGATGAACGCCGTCACTGACGACGCAGGAGCGCATGAGGCGCGAGCGCGGAGAAACGCGGTCGCCGTCGGCAGAAGCTATACACGACCCACTATGGCTTGCTTCACTGCTCCTCTCTACCTTGCTTCTGAGATGCCTGGGGACGCTATACTGCTGGCGCAGCCAAAGGCGCGCGTTTTCCGCGCGTGGCGACGTGGCAGAGAACGACATCTCTAGACGGCGCAGCCAATCGAGAAGCATGCCCAAAGGAGGCGAACGGAGGTTTGTTTCGCCTAGACATATACAGCTTTCACTGTACAAGATTTAAAAAAAAGAGCTTACACTAGTGGCAAAAGCAGATGGGTCCTTGGCAGATCCGGTTTTGTCTCCGACACGCCCGCATTTCCTCCATAGTCCGATTCTTCGGGGAATAACTCGCGAAGTACTTCGATGCCCAGCAAAGGCTTCTCAAAGTTTTGCACAGAGCTCAGCGTAAAGCCGCCCCAGTCGAACCAGACACAGGGGCAGACGCGGCACGCGTGGCCTCGACTTGACGCCATCACACCCCTCTGCTGCACTACACTATATATGCCTATGCTGTGAAAGGGAAAATTATCATCCACCCGTCTTGCAGCACAAGGAGACAAGGATTTCCTTGTACCCTTGTGCTACAAAACGGTTGGGTGGCAATTTTCCCTTTCATAAAGCTTTACTCCACCTTGCGGATTTTCACAGAACTCATTTGCCATGTATTCATGCCTATGCTATACGATGAGCTCCTCGGACGCTAGGAGAGGACGCATGCAAGCATGGAGCGAAACTATGTAAAAGCGCGTAGTCTTGCGAGACGTTCTGCACTGGACATATTGTTCTTGTTCACCTGACAATGTATGGCTCACGCCCACTGGGTGCATTGGCAAATGATTTGATTTGATTTTTGGGGTTTAACGTCCCAAAACCAGCTCTGATTATGAGAGACGCCGTAGTGGAGGTATCCGTAAATTTCGACCACCTGGGCTCTTTAACGTGCACTGACATCGAACAGCACACGGGCCTCAACATTTCGCCTCCATCGAAATGCAGCCGCCGCGGCCGGGATTCGATCCCGCGACCCTCGGATCTGTAGCCGAGTGTCATAACCACTAGGCCACTAGGCTTTTTTTTTTTTTTTTTTTTAAACCAGTTTATTGACACAACACAAACATAAATAGCAGGTAACATACAGTTTTTTTTTCTTAAACAGCAATGCAGACTACTACAGTAGTCTCGATGGTGTTATTTCTTAATATTCCTTTAGGTATACCAGAGGCTGAACCCTGGCTACCCAATCCGGAACAAACTCTTGATCTTTTAGTACATCAATGTACTGGCTGATGCTTTCTCGAAAGAGCACACGTGCTGGCCGCCTGTCCGGGTCGCAGTGAAACCCGGCCATTCGAGCTCGCCATAAACAATGGAGGCCAAGCAGCATTATCAGGTCGAAAGGGAGCCCATCCTCGTTTTCAACAGTTAAAAACCGAATTCCAATTGGATGTAGAGGCAAATCTTTCTTCAGCGTCCTTTGTAGCACATCCCAGAAATAGACCCCTTCCCAACAGTGCAAGAAAACATGATCTATTGTCTCTGGTTTTCTACAAATAAAACAATGGGATCCCCATGGCAAATAAAAACCTCGCTCTTCCAAAAAGGTCCGCACTGGCAAAGTACCCAGAGTGTAACTTAAAAAAGAAGGTTTTTGCACTTGACGGAATTTGCATTTTTTTTACTCGTTTGAGTACGTCCTGGCCTTCGCCTCCACTGTTTATGGCTCTATACAGAGGTACTGGAAAAATCATGTCACAAATGTCTTTATATAATTTCTTTCGATTAACTGAAAAAAGATATTCATTTGAAAACCTGACAGACAGGAAACGGACGCTGTCCACAATTTCCTTAAAGTAGCCTCGTGTAGATCCAGGCATACTTGCGGTGCTAACAACATAATTAGGTAAAGAGCGACAGAGGCGTAACTGGCATACAGTTCGCAAAAAGGGATCTTGAACATCCCGAAAGAAAAGAAAACGATTAACTAGTTGGCGCACGAATAGATGCGACAAACCGAGTCCTCCAGCTTTAACTCGTCTGAAGAGATTCGTCCTACTGCATCTTTCCCAAGTGGAACCCCACACAAAAATGGCGAATATTCTATGAAGCTTTTGAACATTCACACGCTTACAGCAGAACACTTGCATCACATACCATAGCTTGCTCATGAGAAATACATTACATACAGCAGCTCTAGAAAACAATGAGAGACAAGTGGTGTTGAACCGAGTTATTTTTTCCCGAATTTGTTTCACCTGATTAACCCAGTATTCATCAGTGCTTTTATAGTGCTCGAAGGGTACGCCTAAGTACTTTCCTGGACTTTTAAACCACCGTATGTTAGCATAAGTATCCGGGGCTTGTGACCATTCACCGTGCCATAACCCCAGACTCTTTCCCCAGTTTACTAAACTTCCTGTAATTTGTCCAAATTCCCTAACAACAGCACTTGTCTCTTGCACACTTTCTTTTGAAGTACAACACACTGCTACATCATCAGCATACGCCAGAACTTTAACTTCGGCTTCGAGGAGCCTAAAACCACGGATTCTTTCATTGCGTAAGATTGCCAAACATAAACTCTCAATATACAGCGCAAACAACAGTGGGCTTGCTGGGCAGCCCTGGCGGACAGAACGTTCCAGCTTAATAGGATCTCCCGGCATCTTGTTGATAATTAGCCTAGTAGTACAGTTCTTATACGCCAGGGCTACACCATCTCTAATTACCGATCCAACATTAACGTGCTCAAGTATAGCAAATAGCGCATCATGCGGTACGCGATCAAAAGCCTTTTCTAAATCGAGCTGCAGAATGGCTACAGCAGATTGAAGGGCATCGCAGCACTCAAGGACACACCGCATAGTGTGTGTGTTGGTCAAAATGGAACGCCCCTTGATTCCACATGTTTGGTGCTCGCCAACTATTTCTGTAATCACAGACTGTAATCTCCCTGCCAAAACTTTCATAAAAATTTATAGTCAGTATTAGTAAGCGAAATGGGCCTTATACGACGTAACTAACTTCAGTTTTTCTTTTTCCTCTGTCTTTGGAATAAGAATAGTATGTGTCTCAGCAAATGAAGGCGGCAATGCTTTGGCTGTGTAAGATTCCTTGAAGACAGATTGTAAGACAGGGGAAAGTTCCTTTTTAAAAGCTTTATAAAAGGCCGCACCCAAACCATCTGGTCCAGGTGACTTCCCAGGAGTGAGACTGTCTATTACTGTTTCAATTTCTGAGCCTGTTATAGGCGACTCTAAAGCCTCTGTTGTCTCGCTAGATAACTGCGGCATCCGGTCTAGGAACGCGCCTTTGAACTTTTCAATATCCACTGGTTCAGCAGCGTAAAGACATTGGTAGTAGCGAAGAAAGGCGTTTGCTATAGCACGGTTAGTAGTTAGTTCGATATCGTTTTCTTTTATTACTTCGATGTGATTCCGACGCATATGAGCCTTCTCTATTCCAAGTGCGCGTTTTGTGGGCGTCTCACCCATCGCCCACGCCTCTGCTCTTGCACGAATGAGTGCACCTCGGTAGCGTTCCTGTTCGTATGTTTCAATTTTCTGCTTTATGGCTCGAATGTCATCTCTAAATGCGCCCGGCTCTCTACTTTCAAGCGCTATCAATTCCTGAAGCGTCGCTCTAAGTTGATTCTCTTTCATTTTTTCTTGGTATTTTAAAGCACTGGATCTCGAGATGGCCCTCATTTTAACGCGTTGCTTTAAATGTTCCCATTGCTCAGAAATATTACAGCAGTCACTCAGTTGAATATTCTTGATCTCCTCAATAACGTAGTCTTTAAAAGCGTCATCATGGAGTAACTTAGCGTTAAACTTCCATAGGTCCCAATTAAATTTGTTTTCCTTTGTTTCAAGCCAACGCTACATTGAACGAGACAATGGTCCGAAAAGGAAACAGGTATAACTGAGTAATTATTGCTTTTGGACAACGCGTCCCCTGTCATGTAAATTCTATCAAGACGCGCGTGACTGGTTCCTTGAAAATGCGTAAATCGAACTTCGCGTCCGGCCTCGATGCATTCGGCTACGTCTTCCAATTCGAATTCATCAAGTAGCTGCTTCAGCATTACAATGCTTCCGTCGTGAACTGACCGTTTAGATGATCTGTCCTTTGCACTCAAAACACAGTTAAAATCACCCAACAAAACAATCTGCTTTTGCACACATAGATGTTGCTTAATCTTTGCAAAGAACCTTTCGCGTTCTGCATCCGCGTTTGGCACATAGATGCCTATGGCGCGCCATTCAATATCGCGTCTAGTGAAATCACACCAAACCAGTCTGCCTGAATCGCAAGAAAAGTGGTCCTGGACGATCATCCCTGGAACATTCTTAACGAAAAGCACGCAACCAGCAGATGAGCCCTTAGCGTGGCTTACAACGGCAAAATACTTCGATGTAAAACGTAGCATCATGCTCCGGGTCCCCTCCTCCCCTTCAACCTTTGTCTCTTGGACGGCTAGCACGTCTATATCACGATCAATTAACAAGCGATAGACTTGAGCCTGTTTTTTCCTCGAGGCCAAACCTCTGACATTTAATGTAGCGAAAGCAAGTGACGGATTGCTAGCCATTGTTATGCTAATAAAAAAAAGGGGACAGGCCCGGAGCATGGTGCTTACCGTGTACGTCTAGCTTAGCGCTAGACGCCTCCGGTGCCATCCGGTGGTCCGGCGTCATGTTGCTCCAGTTCCATTGGCGTTCCAGCTGTTCTATTCCGAGATGTACTGGGTCTCGTCCTGGCACTCGGGCGCCGCGCCGCTGTCGACTTCGCTGGTGGTCCATCTACTTTGCTGCCATCGGCTGCGCCCTCAGCAGGCTTCTCTAACGGTCTCTTGACTGCCAAGCCAGTGTTAGGCGCTCGTGCTGCTCCTTGCCCGGGCAACTCGCGTCGTACCACCACTTCAGTAGGCACCTCGTCTGGTTGACTGTGGTCGTCCTCGGCAGCAGCATTCTCCTCGTTGATTCCCGCTGTTGGAGTTGCATTCTCCGTAGTTTTCGACGCAGATTGGTCGTCAGGCATAGAAGTCTTGCCTTCCACTACCGTATTCGCAGCGTCTCCTGCACCCTTGGCCGCGTCTTCGGCTTCGGCGGCGTCCATGGTCTGCTCACCGAGCTCATCGCTCACTGCAGCGCCTGTGACAGCAGCGTAAGAGCGGACGCACTGGGCGTCTCGATGACCAAATCGACGGCAAATGGAACACCGTGGCACTTTGCAGTCCCGCCGCACATGACCGGTTCCTTTACACCGCAGGCATTGCATAGGCCTACCTGGTGCAACCACTAGGGCCAGCTCTCCCGCCACGCGAATTTGGTGCGGGATATCCTCGACTGTCATTCCACTCTTCAACTTTAGGAGAACCGTTCTGGTCGTCGACCCCTTGTCGCTGACACCGTCTACACGCCAGCGTTCCCGGTTGACTTCCACAACATTGCCGAAAGCAGCGAACGCCGTTCGCACATCTTCATCGGCGACGCCGTGGAGCAGCCAATGTAGCCGCAGTTTTATCTGCCGGTCTTGGGGATCGACAATGAGACAGCGGTGTCCCTTCACTTGCAGCTCCTTGAAGGACAACATTCTCTTCGTTGCTTCTTCTCCACTCAGCGTAACCGCCCAGACGTGGTTTATCTGGTAGGCTCCAAGTGCCACGACGTCGGGCAGCAGTCCTGTAGGGCCTATGGCGTCTCTGAAGTCTTCAACTCTGTAGGGTCTTGCTCGAACATCCCCATGCAGAAAAACAGTATTCATTGACACGCGTCCTGTGGGCAGTTGGGGCAAAATCACTTGGTACTCTTCAGTGGTCCTGTTTCCGCGGCCAAAGGGGGCCGCCGAAGGGGACGCCAATTTCTGCAGTTTATGTAGGGAGCACGGCTAAGCGTCCGTGGGGTTAGGGGAAGGGAGTGAGAGAGATAGAGAGAAGAGAAAGGCCGTAGTGGAGGGCTCCGGAAATTTAGACCACCTCGGGTTCTTTAACGTGCACTGACAACCCACAGTACTGACACCGGCCTCTGGCATTTTCGCCTCCACGGAAAATGCGACCGCCGCGGCCGGGATCGAACCCGCGTTTCGCCCGCAAGCCACAGTTCTGCCAGTGTGGTAGTGGGCATGAGCTTAAGAGGAGAGAGAAGCGCGCGTGCCGATCGCTGCACATTGGGCATTGTGTAGAAGTGCGAAATGTTCCGCCACGGTGGTGTAGTGGTTACGGTACTCGGCTAACACACAAAATACGCGGATTCGATCCCAGCCGCAGCGGCCGCATTTTCGACACAGGCGACAATGCCAGAGGCCCGTGTACTGTGCGTTGTCAGTGCACGTTAATTGACATGTCGCCTTAGAAGACGACAACGAAGCGCGCGCGCGACTGTACTGGCGCTGTGGCACGAGCGCGAGCCTGGTGTCGAACGTTGGCCAGGAGTGACTCCAACGCTTGAGCGTTTCCTGTACTGTAATAAATCGTGTACAGCCACAAGCGGCTGTACAGACGTAACAGTTGGCGACGAGGAAGACTGGACTCATCGGCACTCCACCAACGTCAAGCAAACGACATGGCGACGCCTGACTTTGGTCGGCTACGCGAATTCAGCGGCAGCTCCGGCTCCTGGAGATCCTGGTATGGGAGGCTACAGTTCTTCTTCGAGGCTAACGACATTACGGACGCATCGAAGAAACGTGCTCATCTGCTAACGCTGTGCGGGGAACAGACTTATGACATCGTCTGCGCCCTCATTCAACCCAAGCAGCCCAACCAAGTGAGCTACGAGGACATAGTCCAGATGCTCAAGGCTCACTTCGATCCACAACCGTCTGAGGTCTTCTGCAGGGCACGATTCCAGCGACGTGACCAACGGCACGACGAAACGGTCAGTGACTACGTCACGGCGCTCAAGAAGCTAGCGGCAGATTGCAATTATGGGACGAGCGCAGACACTGCGGCGAATCCGACAATGCTGCCTATGGACGTCATGCTGCGTGATCGTTTCGTTTGCGGTCTTCGGAACGAGCAGGTCCAGCAACGGCTGTTCGCAGAAAAGGACTTGACGTTCAAGAAAGCTTTCGACCTCGCACTGCGAGCTGAAAACGCCGTCGAAAACCAGAAGAACGTGAAAATCGAATTTAAAGAGGTTCACGAATCCTGCACAAGTATCTGCAAGACAGACAACCAAGGTCACTCGAGTACCTCTTCCCCAAAGAAGAAACAACGCTGTTGGCGTTGTAACGCGCAACATAATCCGAACACTTGCAAGTTCCAGACACCCTCCTGCAACTACTGCAAGAAACGCGGACACATTGAAAAGGCCTGCCTGAGAAAGCGGAAAGAGGCAAAAACGAGCAATAGCATCGAATATCCCCGACAAGGAAGTTCGACAGCTGCCTCAGCACCAGTGACGACTCAGCAGGACTCACCAGACGTGGCCCTTTACGAGCTCAACACCTTAATCGACGCGTCCAGCACGCAGAAGGTCATGACTCGGCTACGCGTACATGGCAAGAACCATCAAAACGCGGATGCGTTGAGCCGATTGCCATTACCAGAACGTCTCGATGAACCCTGGCCTACAGGCGACGTACTATTGTTCGAAGCTTTATCGAGACCTCCGTTGACTGCTACCGAGATAACACGCCTGACACAACAAGACAGCATCCTGCAGAGGTTGTACAAGGCATTGCAGGATGGCACAGTGGAGAAACTCACTGGAGATGAGTTTGCTCCTTACCGACGACGAGCGACCGCACTAGCATTTCATCGCGAGTGAATCACACTTGGATCCCGAGTGATCATACCGAGCTCAGCACGATCCCATGTTCAGGCACCTCTGCATGCTGGTCACAGAGGCATGGTAGCCATGAAGAAGTGCGCAAGGAGCTAGGTATGGTGGCCCGGAATTGACAAGGTGGTCGAGGAAACGGTGCGACAGTGCCGTGAATGCCAAGCAACGCAGAAGAGCCCACCCAAAGCTCCTATGCCTACCTGGGACCGTCCCCAGACACCATGGAACACGGTGCACGTTGACTTCGCGGGGCCACTACTCGGGCGCACCTACTTGGTTGTTGTGGACGCATACACAAAGTGGGTGGAAGTCCGGCACGTGACGCAAGCAACATCCGCGGCTGTTATCGACGTGTCCGTAGAGTGGCTAAAACCGACGAGTCCGTAGAGTGGCTAAAAAACCTAGAGTCAAAACGAAAAACCTAGGGAAAGTATGCGTAAACGACAAAAAAAAAAAACTCTCAGGCGAGTTTGTCACGCTTATTTCACTGAGGCGTTCTCCCATTAATAGGCCATTTCAATATGCATGGTGCAGCTTTAGTTATTTTCTGCTCATGGAAACTCCAGGGAATTGATGGAGAGAGAAACAATCATTCAGCTGTAGAAGCAACCGTGTTAAACTGTCGTGTATATAATGGCCAGAATATTAACACAAATTCGCACGAACTTGGGGCCAAGAATAAGTACCATCTTTAAACTCACTGTCGTCACTCTTATGTTCCCTTAAGTACAGGTGCACGTGTTAAACAACCGGCCCGACCATAGCGCATAACAACTGCCCATTGCGCATCCAGCCGTCCCACTGAATTTTACGCCACCTTGACGATCGGCCACTTTCCTTACAGATGATACTCGAACACCGCTCTCATCGCTCGTCGGCCCACAAGGCACTAAAAGCACTTTTGCGCTTTTTGAAGATGACTGGTTTGCGCGAACGCCTTTGACAGTTGGACCTGTCCTACAACGTCTTTTTCATTATTCCCCTTCCTTCTCTCTCTCCCATCTTTCTATTCCCCCTTCCCATTCCACCAGTGTAGGGTAGCCAACCGGACACCTTTCTGGTTAACCTCCCTGCCTTTCTGTTTTTTCCGTCCTTCCTTCCTTCCTTCCTTCCTTCCTTCCTTCCTTCCTTCCACTGAATTTCGTCTACGTGGCTTTTCTCGGTTGAGCGAGGCTGATTGATAACCATTTGTGGGCGCTGCTCCGACATCGTTTATTAACACAAATTCCACTAATCCACGAAATGTGTGCAATATAATGACATGACATTTATGGTGGGTCATGGTAATGATATTTATGGTGGCTCACTCCGTTTAGAGTGACTGCTTTTTTTTTTTCTAATAATGGGGTGTATTGAAATAATCTCGGTAAACTGCTAGTAGATAGCTATGCGGACAGCGGTCATCTTAATTCCCATTACGATTCTCACACAGTCGGCGAAATAGACAGCTTTGCTGAGACAGCATCTGACTGCGAAAAGGTTGCGGGTTACTTTATTCCACACAAGATGGTGGTTGAGCGGATCGCTTGGATTTACTTGAATCTCACCGGGGAGGCCGTCTGCCCGCAAGTAGGCGGCTTCTTACGCGCTTCAGGTGAGCCACGTTGAGTCTTTCGTAAAGTGGAACGCAAAATAAGCAAAGAAACGACAATTCTGTGTGCTTTTTTTAGCCTGTTTTTGTCAACGCAAGGGGCCATGAAAATCGTCCAGACGTCATCTGGATCCGTTGCATTACTCATACGGCAAGGGTGCGAAGGCGTCTTCCAAGCTGTCGACGTAGACTATATGCGATGCTGTCCAAAATTGGCACTCTGCCTCGGTAGCCGTATTGGCGTCGACAATACGGCGTTATATACCTAGCTGATGGTATAGTTGGGGTAATAAAACGTGAAGTACTACGTTCTGACTTTCCTTCGTCTACTATGTGGATCTTTTATTCGCTGTATTTTATTCTTTTCTTTTCCTCAGTAGGCGTGACGGCTACTCGCCTCAAATTTATCCTTTTCCTGTCTTATATCTTGAAGGGCACAGAGTTTATATTCGTCTGTCCAAGATCATCGCGCTCGAGTAGTTTAGACATTTGTCTGTTTTTTTTTTTGAGGTACTGAGGCATCAAGCACGTTAACTGTGCTCCCTTTCGTGACAAGGAATTTGAGCTTGAACCAAACATTTTCACTTTCTCCTATACCAGATGGAAATTGCTCTTCTTCCCTCCAGAACTTAAACCTGTCCAACTTTCAGTATTCAGCTTCAAACTGCGGCGCGCGCTTGTGTATGCAGCTCGTACGCACAAATATGTGGCAGCAGCTGCAGAAGTCCAAACGCTTCCACACTGCCAATTCCAAACTCCTTGGAACAACATACGCAAAAAGGAAGAAAACTACATTTCTGTTCGTAGTGTGTGCTGAGATTGATTTTTCTTTCCCAGTTATTTTTTTCTTTTTATATGACTCTTCCTTAGTTCAGGTATGGCAGGTCTGCCTGTAAGAGCGTTGGCTGTATGATGCTTGAACCAATTAGAAAAGTTCCTAGGTTTTAATCACAGTGTGATTCCTTGTTAAGGCTGAGATAGGAAAGTGGCTATTTCCGCGAAGCAAAACGTGTACAGCACTGCCTACCCTATAGGCGAATGCCGTGCAGCGCCACAGAAAAGAGGGCTTCAGAATAAAGTAGAAAGAGCCTGCGCAATGGGTGTCGCAATTCCGGCGGAAGAATTTTGTCCGATGGGATTTCAGAAGCTGGCGCTATATGCGGCCCAATATTTTCATCAGTCTGAAGGTGCGCAGCTTCGGATATTAACCAGTGCTTCCACGCGTCGCGCTCAACGCTGACAGATGGAAGTGCATGAAATAACAGACAATACACAACAAAGAAAACAGGCACTGGTGCGAACCAAGTTGCCTGGCCCACTTCCAAACGTGAGGCATTCACTTCATTTGGCTACGCATCGAACAGTATGTGATGGTTCAGTTTCAATCATCTCAGCAGCTCCGATACAGTTCGACGCAGCTTGCGAGGATTGCTTCAAGTATACGGAAGTGGTCGTAGCGTCTCTCTGCACCGGCGGCTTTGTCTGCTAGATCGCTCCATTGAGCCTAAAATGTGGGGTGGAAATCTGAATTGCGCTGCATCTTTATTTTCCTGGAGTTCCCTTGCGCACCGAGCTTCCTGCGCTCAGATTTCACATTTCTTCACTTTTGGTGTGCTAGCTAGTGCTATTTTTCTGGCCAATTTGAACAGTGTTCGATATATACGGCCAACATGCACCTCATGTTGCCCAGAGCGGGGAGGCTGTGCGTGGCATTTGTAGTATATTAGCGCAGACGTGACGCCAAACGCAGCCAAGCTTTCCTCATAACGCTACCATTGAATTTCAACATTGCCTTTCGTGTCATGATCATCATCCCACCAGAATAGTTGCTCCGTTGTTATGCACTGTCGTTATTCAGTCTGTTGTATGTTGTATACAGCAGCAGTCTATGTTGGATACACTACTGTTGCATGCGTTATCGATTTACATCGGCAACAATGGCAGAGCGAGGATATTGCGGTTGTCCTCTGCCATTGTTGCCGATGTATATCGATAATGCATACAACAGCAGTGTATCCACTATACGCTGCTGCTGTATGCATTATCGATATGCATCGGCAACAATGGCAGAGCGAGCTTATTGCGGTTGTCGTCTGCCATGATCTCGCAAATTATTGCTTGATTAACAGAACGCGTTTATTTCAGAAAATTAAATGTCGGTTAAGTTATTTCGGTCATGAAGTTCCGGCGGGTTCGCTTTGTTGCGATGCGCTGTGTACCATGTATCTATTAATCGAGAGGCACCTATCTATGTACTTATTGGCCGTCACATGTTTACACGTGAGGGCGGATACCATACATTTATATATAACGAACAGCAGTTAGAAAACACCAGGCAAACAGTAGGGACAACAAGCTGACAGTAACTATTAAACTGCCCTGGCATTGCCCATGTAAATGTGATAATTATCAGGTCGCACACTTCACGTACGACATGCATGTCACGTTTGCTAATATCTGAAATAAATGAATGATGGCAAATAACATTGCGTACGGAGTTACGAAACCTACATGTGATTCATCATTTTTACACAGGCAAGTCGTGGTGTACTACATGTATAGCAAAACAACCACGACAAATTCCCTGCTTATGCACTGCCTCGGTAGCCTTATCAGCGTCATGATATGCCTGACGTTCATCGTGTCTTTGTACACAGCAAGCTCATCATCTTTCTCCATGCGCGTCATATCAGATGGTTTCCGACATATAAAAATTGTCCAACCAGTTACTGAAGCAACTGCGACAGCACTAACATGTTACAGGCTAGGTACATGTACAGACAATCCGGCCCTGTTGCATTCCCTCCGCAAAATATGTTTCGCATTGGACAAAATATTGACACATAGGTTCGTTTTTCTTAATTGTCAGGCCCCTTTTGCTTTGTCGTTGCGTTTGTATTAAAGAAGAAGTATATGTATTATCCTACTCACGTCAGCCTAATTTCCAGTGCTTCTTGTGGAATTTGTCTTTTTCAATACAGACTAATGTTTCGCCTTGCTATGTGACAAAGCCCGTAATATATAGTTGAGCGTTGACCACATTTTTGTTAATTCGTTCTTGCCAAACGACCCATACATTATTAGGTCTTCAAAGCACGGATCAGGCTGTCAAAAATATCATCACATCTGCAAAAGCCACTGAGTAGCTGCTTCAGATAGCCATATGCAGAAAACGCACAGCACCGCGCGAGGAATGCTACATGCTTAGCAGGAGTGAAGGTTTGAAGAATAATGTCGTAAAGCAAGCTGCGTCGCTCAGGGGACCACACATCGAAGTCTTATTCACGAACTCTTTCGCTAAAATATAGCTAGAATGGACATTATGTTGTGTAGTCTGCTCTGATTAGAATCTTGCGATTGCCGCACTAGTCCGAAAATTTCTGGGTTTAAATGAGCCAAAACCGGCAATACGATTATAACACACGTCGTATAGGAGCGTTCTGGAAATTTGAACTTCCTGGATTCTTTTTTTTTCTTTATTTTCAATTTAGGTACAATAACCTGAGCGTTACACCGATATTAAAAGGCAACCACAGGGGTTGGCATGGAACCAGCGTTATTCGCGTCATCACCTGAACACCGTAGCCACGGTGCGACATGCTGCTGCTCTTCGGTACCACTCGAGAGAACTGTGACGTACACACTAAGGTTACTATATACTAGTGGCACAAAATCCGGCAATGGTTTCAGGAAGAGAAAAAAGTGCGGGCGTCTCGCACTAGAGGCTCAAGACTAGGTCACGGGGGGCCTGCTGGCCTTTCCTTCCTCCTTTCTCCATGCTCATTCCCACTTGCATTTTCCACCTCCTTGCTATACCATTCTAGGTATGGGTATGCTGCGCTTTACCCTACCCCTCCTCATTTTCTTCTTCCCCACTCTCACGTCACTTCTCAGCCTGACCTCCTCTTTCCAGGCCATTGATATACTATTCTGCGGCGCTGGTGGCCTTACCCTCTTCCTTTTTCTCCTGGTCACCCTCCCTACGCCTTTACACCTGCTTGATACACAGCACTATACATGGATATGGTATGGTTTACATTCTCACGTCCTCATTTCCCTCTTTCTTAGACCCACGTCACTTCCCCCATACTCACTTTCCTTTCCCACGCCCTTGCTCTCTTATATTATACAAAGATTTATTTTGCTTTACTGTCTTTTATTGTTTTCCTCCTTTTGGGTCTCACTTCTCTTTCCTACCTCCATGCTGTACAGATGCATGGATGTGCTTGGCTATCCATCGCGTATAGGGCCTTTCCTTTCCGAATCAGCGTCAACAGCTGGCGTGGCTTTTTGGTAGAACACCTGCCTGTAGACGGCCTGGGTTCGATTGCTGCTGTAACCTAGCTAGCTTTCTTGCGATGTTAGCATACAGGATCCGAAAGAATGGTAAGGTATGTTGCAGCTAACACACTCTGACGCGGTTTCGGCAAATGTTAAGCGCATTAGAATTGAGACTTCACCTAGCTGGCAAGAGAAAGAGTTAGGAAGAGCAATTACTGAAGCCTTTCCATATCAGAAGAAAGGGGAATGTATGTGTCGGCCAGCCGTATGTTGCTCTAAGTGAAGCAGAATACTTGTGCAGAAAATTCGAACCTAACATTCACTTGCACACTATGGTATCGATTCCCATGTGAAAGTGATGTCTTATCTTCTTGTATGCTCTTTTCACCAATGCGTACAGCGCTCATATAGGGTGTCTTCTTTAGTTGCAACACATTTTTTAAATTAGAAAACATAAATAGCGGGAATGTCTTTTGCACCATTCGAGTATACAGATTGGCGGCCTCTAGATACAGAACAATTTCCGCACTTGTATGCATAATTAGCGAAATTACGCTAATTAACTATTTAATTATCAGTAACTGGTGGCTACAGCAAATGAGTACTTTGGAGCCCGTCCTCGACACTACCTATCCCAACGATCAAATTTGAATAGCGGAGTGCACGTCGAAGCTACGCGAACAATTATTTCCCCGTTGCAGGCTCCATGAAACCGAAACTGGGCGGAAAAAGAGCGTCGCTGACGTCGACGTCGACGCCTCTCCGGATTTCGTCACTCGCCCGCTGCGCCCAACGCCGCAGATAACAAGGAGATAACGCAAGCTGCTAGCTCGGCCGGAGCGGCGGTGACCACGGGTGAGTGGCGAGTGACGAAATCCGGGGAGGCGGCGACGTCGACGTCAGCGACGCTCTTTTTCCGCCCAGTTTCGGTTTCAAGGAGCCTGCCACGTGGAAATAATTGTTCGCGTAGCTCCGACATGCACTCCGCTATTCAAAATTTGATCGTTGGGATAGGTAGTGCCGAGGAAGGGCCCCCAAGTACTCATTTGTTGTAGCCACCAATTACTGATCATTTGAAAGTTAATTAGCGTAATTTCGTTAATTATGCATACAAGTGCGGAAATTGTTCTGTATCTAGAGTCCGCCAATCCGTATACTCGAATGGTACACAAGACATTCCCGCGAGTTATGTGTTTCTAATTTAAAAAATGTGTTGCAACCAAAAAAAAAACACCCTGTATAAATGAATGTGTTTCCCAATGAAAATTTAGTTCTTAGTCAGCGCCTGTTCTATGCGCTTTATTTGTCTGTGTTTCACGCCTAATTACAATTTAAAGGCAAACGTTCATTAGGTGCGTGCGAAGAATGGTTTCACTTTGACTAGAGGGGACATGGAGTCTCTGTTTTAGCAGCGCGATGGCTCATGCCCGATATGCCGAGTTTTAAGATCATGAGAGACATTTTACCTCAAGCTAGAACTGCTTCGCTGCTAAAAACTCATTTAGGTTATTCGTAAGGTGAAGATGATGCGTGCTCCGTACTTACTCTTTGCGGTAGACAGGTAGCGCGACTTCTGTAGTTAGATTTCTTACGGATGATTACACTCCTTGCCCATCAGCACACTTGCACTGAACGTTTGCATGCTTAAGAATTATACCCTTCAAGCAAAGAGTGAGCTACCAAACACTGTCAAGACGAATGCCTTAACTGGCTCAAACGCTACTCAATGCGGCTGTCGGGGCACATGAACCACTTTACAATAACTCAGCAACTGCACCAGTGCACTCCCAAAAATTAAAATAAGAAACTCGCTTATCGGTTATTTGCTACGGACAAGCAGTGGTACGAATGTACCACTAATCTGAGTAATAGGTCATAACACCACTATGTACACGTGCATGTCATTATCTTCGCGAATAAGAATTTTAAGATCACATGCGGAGAAGACACATACTCCTCGGCTAAACATTCCGATAGGCGCCAAGTACGAGTTAATCTGAAATCTGCGAATACGAATGATACCATATATTTACCATAGCGGTATATACGTAGCTACGAGATTCGAACGAGCGATCTTCGGCTATTGAGCAACCTAGTGCTTTGTTCCAATTCACAGGGCAAGTGATAAGGTGACCCCGTTTAAGATTTTTGTGCGATTGCTAAAGGCAAAAAAAAAAACGTCAGTGTAACCAGCAAACTTTAATACTACATTGAGAACATTGAGTAGATTTCGGTTGGTAGAGTTATTTTAAATTGCGAAAAGAAACAGAGTAAAGTTTTGAAGAATATGGGCTACAGAAAAAAGAGAAATAACACCGATTCCCAAAAATTGGCAAGATCTGTAAATACTGAATTGGTCTTAACAAACAGAAGTTGCGCATTACTCGTGAAATGCCTTTATGTTGGCGGGATGTATTTATAGTTTCTTTTTATAGAAAAGCGAAAAACAACTTTTTTAATATTTCTGGACAATCAGTGAAGTTATTTCTGAAACCTGTTCCGTAAGTGAAAACCTTTCATAATTGCACTGTTACAGATGTGATAGCTTCTGAGCGTCCACTGAGGACATCTCATATGTCGCTAGTTATGCATGTCACTTGGCATCCGCTGGGTTTAGAAGCTTTACGCACATATTTTAAGCTTCCATTTCAAGGGGCTGTCATTAGGGACAGCTTTTACTTGTGCCAACCAAAATGTCTCTAAGGGCAACCGTGTAGGCGGGAGGATGTTACAGTGCACATTTACCAGGTGCTCTACTAGAAGACGGAAAAAAAGGAGCCCACCTTATAGACCTGACTTATCGCTTCATTTAGTACTGATGGACCCACGTAGGCGTAACTCTCATCTGCACCGCGCAGTAAACGCCGGGAATCTCCCGTAAGTGCCGTTGGCTAAAGAGAGAAGTTGTAAAGTCCTTGGATTGGGGAGGCGCAACCGTAATGTGAAGGGCGTTATTTTGCCCACATCAGTGATTTCGACTCGCTTGGGATCCCGAACCGTGGGTGTCATTTTGCGGTTCGCTCGCCGTTTGAGCTGCTGGGATATCGAGTTAATACTGCGGTCTGGCGATCTTTCCTCCGCAGTATAAACGAGCTTCCTGTAAGCGGTCGTGCTTCTGCCGAGTCACGTAAGTGAACGGAAATGGAAGCGTGGCCTGATGATTTGAAAGCTTTTCTTGAATCAGACATTTCTGGCCCAGCATTCACGGCTTTACTACACAAGGATTTCGCTTTGGGAATTGCGAATGTGTGGAACGGACTGCCGTAGGGGGAATGGACGCGCTGACACGTTCTAGAGGTCACTATATTGAATTGAAGGCAAGGTCAGAATAAGAAAGTAGCCTTAAACAAGCGTCTGACAGACCTTTACGTTAGTGGCCTGGATGGAAATTTGACGTTTCCGACGGATAAGAATCTGCGTTCGTAATTTATTATATAAAGGTCGCTATCGATATGCGTCTACATTTTATGAAAACCCCTGCTCTCTCCCCCTCACTTTCGTTTTCTCCGACCTTCTTTACGGCTTTGGCCCTTGGGGGACTTAGTGTGGGGGCTATGGCCTACTAGTGGAGGTAAGTTTGAGACCCCTGAAACAAGCGAAAACAAAAAGCAGCTCAGATGTGATACCTTGAGGGTCTGCTGGAAAATGAGCCGCGCGTCGTGCAAGTTCTCTACTCAAAGGATTTTGGCCAATCCTGGAACTGAGAAAATATTGGAACCTCACATGAGTCCTACGAATCATGGCTTAGATCTTTATATATATCAGGAATTGTACTAGCGCAATACTTCGGAGGAAACTGTCGTACAGTCGTACATAACAGATATAGACGTGAACGAGGATGAAGATTATTGCGTTAAGGTAGTGCAAGAAGTGTATTTAAATGAGACTGACCGAACATGAAAAAGGAAGAACGTTAAATCGACGATCGAGTTAACAGACACTCCATCCTTATTTGGATGCGGAAGGCCGATTGCGTTGTAAGAGGCAGGCTACAATTCATAAAACAAAGAGAAACGGTGATACATACGGTTCTCTTGCCTCGGCATCACGACTTACTAAACTTTCATTTCGAAACTGTCATCGACGCGTTCTTTATGGTGGCGTACAAGATACTTTTACTGAGGTTACAGATAACTTCTGGATACCTTGCGGCAAACAAGACGTGAGGCAAGGTACTGGAGAACACAACGTATGTGCTACGTGCATGTTACGTACCAGTGTGCTTCGCTTTGCTGGTAACGGACAATAACACTTTGAAGAGTTACATAGGTCTGTTCGCTTGTGCTTTCACAAAGGCTATACATTTATAAATGATAGGCAATCTATTTGCAGACAGCTTATGCTAGCATTTAGAAGTTTGAATGCATGTCTTCGATTACATGACGTCATATACATGGACAACACACGGACCCTCAAAATGAATTGAAAGGAAAATATCTTTTGGGGCGAATAGGGGCGAAACTGCTTAGTCTCAGGGGCCAGCCTCTCTTGTGTCGTGTCGTCACGGCAAATAAAGTTGTCAATTGATGGTCAGAAAACAACTGTATAATTGAGAAAACCACTTCGAAATAAACTAAGATTAATAAAATAATTTAAAGTAAGGTAATAGTCAGGGTATAATTGCATTATTAACGGAAATTTGTTAAACTTCGCTGCGAAAATTCTGTTGGCCCATCCTGAAGGCGGTGCACCCGGACAGCATATATGTAGGGTTGTCGTATCAGAAGCGATTCTAATGAGTTTCTCCTAATGCGCACGGGCTGTCGACGTCTAAGGTAATCATCGTGGTCATGGTAAAGCAAGTCCATCAGCCGCGGCTGACGTTTCCTGTGTGAAACACCGGTAAATCACCGTATGCTCCATACCTTCCCAGGTTTCACGCTTGTGAAACTGGCAAAATTTTTTATGAAATCTGCTGTTCAGCAGTCAGTTTTGAGAACAAAGGAAGCTAGAATGTAAATTTAGCGCCGAAAGAACAGCATAGTGGGAAGGCTTCTGGAAAAGAATGATAAGAACAGCGAAGTCCATCCTGAGGAAGATTCTTCGTCAGCAAACACTCAAGCCTGATCAATTGACCAAAGTGTTATACGCGGTGCAGGCAGTGTTAAATTCCACGTTGCTTACTTACCTCTCGTCGTCACCAGATGGAATGGAAGTATTGACGCCACCTACCGATCACAAGCATTCCTTAAAACAAACAACAAGACAACCTTTCATGTTCACATGCCGCAGTTACAAGAAGACGGATGCAGCGCAATCAGTTTATTGAGCATTTCTGGAGACCATAGAGGAAGGAGCATTTGTTGACTCTCCGTTCCGCACATCATGCGGTTGCTCAAGCTCAAGACCAGAACAGTCTTAAAGAGTATGACTCAGGGCTCCTTTATCAAGATAAAGCACGGCGACAGCTTAAGAAAACTGGAAGAATGGTTGAGTGAGATCAAGGACGTGAGCAGAACATCAGGGCCTACTCAGTAAAGTTACCATACGGCTCCGTTATACGAAGAGCTGTAGAGAGCTCTACCCTATTGAACTTATGTTGCCTTAGGAGACTGGGGCTGTGCACCTTTTCGTGGGCAGAGGATACTGAAGATTACTTGAGCTGTCCCAGCGCGAACTTGGCCGTGAGACGAAAATGAAAAGCACCGATCGCGTTCGGCCAACCAACCAACCAGCAGCCATGAATACCATGGCAGTCATCTAGGGCATTTTCTATGTATATAAAGTCGTTTCCCTCGCAGCAGGTGTGATGTCGTCTACACATGCATCATTACAACACACTTGAAAGGAATAAAGACAGGTCGTTTTTTTTTCTATCTTGTGACAGAAATAGTGACATAAGTGCCCGGAGATCCACGCAACCTGTTGGCAGATCGAATCTATGCCTTAAAGGTGCCAAGCAAGCACGAGCCTACCAGTGTGCTACGGCTCCTTCTTCGCGGTACAGCCTAGTATAGAAACCTACTGCACCAGAAGTTGTGATGATGGTGTTTGAGTAAGATAAATTCCACTTCTAGTGCTTGTTAAGTGCTAAACCAGCAATGTATGTTCCACTAACAGTGGTCACGGTTTTGTCCAACTTTGCTCGGTTCCGTGGGAATACTTCAAAGAAGGTCGGTTATGATATCTAGAACATCTCTATGTTGCGTGCACTTCTATTCGAGAAAGGAGACGTCTGTTCAAAAAGTTGGACAATCCCTAAGCATATTCATATGAGGTGAGAACGCGAAAGCGTTTCCTTTGGCTAGATTGTTGTTGCTGAGGGATGCAGCAAACTGGTTTTGACCAGTTGTGTTATAAAGAATTAGGCAATGTGGGAGGTTTGATTGTGTTTATTTAGATGATTTGATGCCATCTAAGTGTTGTCGACACTTCACATGCCCTCTTGTATTTTGTCGTCCAGGCAGTGTACGCAGATATTCCCAAGCCAGGTCTCGGGCATGTTGAAGCAGTACCACCGTCGCATCGCCCTGGGTGGCGTCACTAGACAGTCACCGGCGTCGTCACCCGTCTTATCGTTCCGGTGACGGCGTACTTGGGCCGGTGTACAAGACACTAGCATGGCCTTGCGATCCGCGTAGTAGGTGGATACATACATAACATCTCGCACAATGTATTGGTCGGTGGCGAATGCGAGATCGATGGACGTACATCTCGACGTCGTGATGGCCTCAGTGGGTGTCTTCAATTCGAGATTGCTCTCGGCACGCATGGCGGCGAGGAACGATGGGCTAGGTGGCGCGTTCGTGCGCCTAGTGCTGCTACGGCGACGCCACACAGCTGGGAGCACGCTTTCGCCAACCCAGCGAAGAAACGCGGCGACGCGGCCGCACGCCGCTACAGGTAAGCTGCAGCAGAGCGCAGCGCGAGCCGACTGCTGCAGCGGCGAGTGTTGGCGCCGGCGTCACTTGCGGTGGGAGAGGTCACGTGCCTCCGGGGACGGCATTTGCGGATGCTTTTTCCGACGGCAACTGGGCGCGCGCTTTCGACAGCCTAACCAAGAAACGCTTTCGCGTTAATAACGTCAGCGCCAACGTAGCGTCGTACTACGACCGTTTAGTCACCACGGTGCCGTCTACGTTCTCGATTTGCCCCTGTTAAGCATACACCCACATATCCACTTTGCACAAAGACTTTCATCCTACTTTCAGCACTTGAGTGACTGCCAAACAATTCATCAAAAGCAATTTCCGTGTTGACTCCTTCGCATAACACCGGTTCCCACAATGCCTGGGATTGCAGGATTTTCCTTTTTTTTTTCAGAAAGTCCAGCAACAATTTTTGCGATGCGTTATGCGACAAAAGGAAATATTTGCAAGTGTTCCATTCCCTCAAATGTCCATTTTGTGGTGAAGTGTTCAGCATCTCTCTCTTTCGTGGCTTGCAGGATCTGCATCCATATGTGTGCTTATTTATTTATTGACATTATCGGTCACATCGGCGGTCCTTACAAGAAGGACTTGTACATAGTTAACTGACAATATAATGAAGAAGAATGGGTACAATTCAAATTACGAACTGAGTTAGTACACGTAAAAGATATGGCAGACCGAAACAACAATCGTATTACGTTTACGGGGAAACAGCGGGTACACATAACTGTTCCTAGCAATGGTGAAAACACCGTAGGAACTAGTTTAGAAAGAATACGATGCAACATACTTCAGATCACATTCCTTATTTCGGCAAGCAAAGCGGGGCGTGGAAAGAGATAAGACAGTGTAAGAGGCAGCTTTGGAAAAAAGGTGTGGGTTTCTTGTGATGCATACATATTATTGCCCGAAGACGCCAAAAAATGCATAAGGCCAGTGTCTCGGCGTAGAGTCGTGCTTCTTCTAATTTTCATCAAAGAAGAAAAAGAGCCCATTATTTACCGTATGAATTGGCCCTTCGTTAAGTATAGGCGAATGTTTGTCGAGGGGTTAGCTTCTTTTATTATCAAAAGAAACTTATCCTGAATATGCATTTACCTGGTCATTTTCTAAGAGACGACAGCCTTTGCACACAGCAACAGGCTGGATGGATCACATAGTTCGCTCTACAAATATATTGCACTGCAAACTTGATCAGCATCCTAAGAAAGCGTAGTCGCATGTAGTTCGGAAATGAGAATTGGGTTCAGCAACATGCGTTAATGGATAGTCCTATGCAAATTCTGAGCAGAAAAACAAAATCAAGGTAATATCACCGAGGAAGGTTCACCCTTGAAGGCAGACAAATTAATGGAGCGAAAGTCCTGAACAGGCCAACTATCTTCATCACGGGTGTTCTTGTGGACGTTCGTCTCCGACGGCACTTCCTCTTCGCCAATTTCTACTCGGAAGTAGGTACTTCTCTGTAATTTGCTTTGGCCCAAGTAAGTGTAAAACCCATGTATAATCCATTATCTTTTAGCTGCTTGCAAATCTAGAACAGAGAAAAACTTGCAAGGAACAAGGAATGTTCCAAACACTACGTCTACTATGAACATGTGAGGTTCGACATGATCTCTAACCTGTGACATTCTGTAGTATGTATAGGTAAAGAAGGTATGAGGTAGGGAATATTTTAGGGGCGAAGCTCCTCTTAGTCTAACCTTGT
>JABSTT010003630.1:0-29249 GCA_013339685.2 Hyalomma asiaticum | reverse complement strand
CTAGCAATGGTGAAAACACCGTAGGAACTAGTTTAGAAAGAATACGATGCAACATACTTCAGATCACATTCCTTATTTCGGCAAGCAAAGCGGGGCGTGGAAAGAGATAAGACAGTGTAAGAGGCAGCTTTGGAAAAAAGGTGTGGGTTTCTTGTGATGCATACATATTATTGCCCGAAGACGCCAAAAAATGCATAAGGCCAGTGTCTCGGCGTAGAGTCGTGCTTCTTCTAATTTTCATCAAAGAAGAAAAAGAGCCCATTATTTACCGTATGAATTGGCCCTTCGTTAAGTATATGCGAATGTTTGTCGAGGGGTTAGCTTCTTTTATTATCAAAAGAAACTTATCCTGAATATGCATTTACCTGGTTCATTTTCTAAGAGACGACAGCCTTTGCACACAGCAACAGGCTGGATGGATCACATAGTTCGCTCTACAAATATATTGCACTGCAAACTTGATCAGCATCCTAAAGAAAGCGTAGTCGCATGTAGTTCGGAAATGAGAATTGGGTTCAGCAACATGCGTTAAATGGATAGTCCTATGCAAATTCTGAGCAGAAAAACAAAATCAAGGTAATATCACCGAGGAAGGTTCACCCTTGAAGGCAGACAAATTAATGGAGCGAAAGTCCTGAACAGGCCAACTATCTTCATCACGGGTGTTCTTGTGGACGTTTCGTCTCCGACGGCACTTCCTCTTCGCCAATTTCTACTCGGAAGTAGGTACTTTCTCTGTAATTTTGCTTTGGCCCAAGTAAGTGTAAAACCCATGTATAATCCATTATCTTTTAGCTGCTTGCAAATCTAGAACAGAGAAAAACTTGCAAGGAACAAGGAATTGTTCCAAACACTACGTCTACTATGAACATGTGAGGTTCGACATGATCTCTAACCTGTGACATTCTGTAGTATGTATAGGTAAAGAAGGTATGAGGTAGGAATATTTTAGGGGCGAAGCTCCTCTTAGTCTAACCTTGTCCTGCGTCAGGCGTTACAACGCTTACAATCCTTTTTGAATAAGGGCAGGATGAGGCGAATTAGGACCTTCCCAAATCATTACTGGAAACTAGCCAACGTCATTAAAGCGGAAACAAAACCTTTGCGTTCTCCCAGTGCTAACGTACTGTGCAGAAACAGGAGGATAACTAAGATAAAAACTAGAGACGAAATTGAGGAGCACGCAGCCAATAAAAAAATGGAGGTGTAACGCTAAGAGAAAAAAAGAACGAGCGGAGTGGATCAGTCAAGAGACAGGAGTAGCTGATATTATTATATCAATAAAGAAAAAAAATTGAACCTGGGCAAGGCATGTCATGAGGAGGACAGATAACATATGGTCAGTGAGGGCGACGGTATGGATACCATGAGAAGGAAAACGCAACAGACGCAGATAAAGGTTTGATGGAGCGATGCAATTAAAAATTTCGGGGGCATAAAGTGGAACCAACTCGCTCAGGATAGGGCAGATTCTAAATCGTTGGGAGATGCCTTCGCAATCCAGTGAACTTAAAAGAGGAGGATGATGATGATGATGGTGGTGATGGTGCCAACAGAATGCCCAGCTGAGGAGGAGCCGACGCAATATTTAGCAGAACGTCACGCACGCGAGATAAATAAACGCGAATCGAGGTGGTAACGTTTATCAGCTCGTGTCGCAGAACATTTGGCATCGTTGTCGGCGTCGCCGAAGGCGTACCGGGACGAAATAATTATTTATGGCAACCGCCGCAGCGACTCTGCGCCCCCCACCACTCAAGTCCTCCCTCATGGCCCAGGTACTTTAGTAAATAAAACTGAACTCATCAAAGGAAAATACGTTAGCAAAATTGTAAACTGCGACATAACGAAACCTCTGCACATGATAGCTGGTACTGTAATTTGAGTGTACGAGAAAGCGTAAGTCTGTTATAAGTAAACTCAAATAATTCGAGCATATATTGGAGAAGGCACCAATTTTCGCGAATATTCCATGAAAAGCCGATGCGAACGCGGCCCAGTGGCGCTATAGCATTCCTCTGTTAAGGGACGCTTAGACATCCGCAAGCAGTTAAACGCAGCAGATGGCATAGACCAATTCATGCCATGCCAAGGTCGGTGGGCGCCGTATTCTTGGAAACCGCCGGAGATTGCGGCCGCATGAGCCGCGGGCCACCAGGAAGCGGCTGTCGTCTCCCAATGAAGACGCTACAAACAGTGTCTCCCCTGTTTGAATTAAGTTGTCGTCTGTTGATTCAGGATCTAGAGCACATATACTAGGGCTCTTTATTTTTACTGCAGTTGGCGGTGGCGAGGCTCAATAGGTGCCATCCTGCTCTGCGGAGCGCCCTTGATGTGGGCATTTGAGTCGGGCTGTCCGCGACGTTACAGAAAGGACCAGGAGAGGGCACGTCCGTTGGTTGCACTCATAAGACGTATGTGGTACTACTGCTACTACTACTGCTAATAATAACTGTAATGATAATAATAATAATAAGAATCGACTTATTTAAACGTGCCCAGGCACGATCGACAGCTCTTTGTGGTGGCGCACGAAAGGAATGAAAATACTACACTATGAAATCCAGAAAATATGCGCAAGTACAAATGAATGTAAAAAAAAGAAAATAAAAATAAAGATATCTTCACTACAGGGCAAAATACAAAATTACAACTATAGAGGGACAAGAAACAGATACAGAAAACATACAGGTAAAACAGAGGAAAATAAAAGCACGAAAAACACAAAGAAGAGTCGGGACGACAAGAGAAGCTACAACAAGAAAAAGAGAGACAGACAATGATAAAAGCAGTCCACATCAAGCCGTCATGGAACATGAAGTTCACATCAGGAAAGAAATGATTCGAGGGTCGCGGGGTCGAATTCCGGCCGCGGCGGCTGCATTTCGATTGAGGCGAAATGTTGAGGCCCGCGTACTGTGCGATGTCATTGCACGTTAAATAACCCCGGGTAGTCGAAATTTCCGGAGACTACAACTACGGCGTCTCTCATAATCAGAGCTCGTTTTGGGACGTTAAACCCCACAAATCAATCAATCACATTAGGAAAAAAGAAGGTACAATGTGAAATATTACTTTATAACATGCAAATCTCGTACGAAACAATGGATGGGTTTCTTGAAAAATATCAAAATTTAGAAAATACGCACTGCAGAGATTCTGTATTATCTAGATGGTCGAGTGTTGGCATTGGTAGGCGGGTATATGAAAAGGCATTTGTTCTCTAGTTACCTTGCGTGGAATACGAAAATTCACGCATTGAAGCAGTTAATGGCAGGTTATAGTTCGCGCAAAAGTTTAAAAAGAGATAGCAGATCAGCACGATCTCGGCGGTAGTGAACAGATGGCACTGACAATAAGCCAAACATGTTTGGGCAAGATCCAGATCATTTTCGAGGAAAGCGATGATTGTATATTCGTAGAAATTGTTTCTGGAGCCGCTTGATTGTGTTACTGTTGGATTCAGGAAATTCGTTCCATATAGCAGTAGCAATTCAAGTTGGCGTAGACATACCACGGTGCACAACTTTAAGAAGGATATTGGAGAGTGAATTTTCTTGACAGCCTGCAACAGAGCCGAGAGATCGAAGACCTCGCATAGCCAACGCGCTTGGTGTGAGCAGAAAAGTGTAAAAGTGCGTCAAAGCTGACACCTGGGTCATTTACCTCACACACCTTAGATAGTACTACAGAATTAACAGAGTATGGAAGTCATAAGCACGCAGTTTTGCGTGAGAAAGTCGTGACTTTGGTCTTGTTCGTGTTTAATGACAGGTATATTATTTTTGCGCCATTCTTAGGAGGAAATCAAATCTCACTGCAGAATGTGATCGTCGGTTATAGCATGAATTTCCTTGCATATCTTGATGTCATCTGCATAAAGAAGGAAAGAACAGTTTAGAATGGGGGAAGAGACGTCGTTGACCGCACCGGCAATATTGTCGCGAGAACCGCGTCGCGTAGAATGTTTTGTTGGTTTTGTGGCGAGGCCGGATGCACGCGATCGTAGAAGCGGTATACATCGTTATCGTCGACCTGCCTGACTTGTCCGTGTAAGGCGGTTTCCTATGGTGGGAGGCGGTGGTGGTTCGAGCCGTCCGCGTCGCCGTGGATGCTGAAAAAGTATTTTTAGCGGCGACACTGGCCTTTTTGGAGAGAGCGAACTCGGGGACCATGACGCTCGGCATCACCAGGGAGCAGTCCGGCAGGCCGACGGGGTATGATACCATTTTCTGTGTTTTATAATTTTTGCCTGTGTGTTTTACAACTTCAAGATGTCTTAGCTAAATAAACCCCCCAATGAGTGCTTTCCCAATTCACCGTGTCGACTCCTCATCCCTTGCCTGCGCGGAGTGGCTCCCACGCCTCTTCGTCTTCCTGACCTTCCGATGCGTCTAACATTCACGGCCCCGACGTTTCGCTACAAAGTGGTGGAGGATGCTCGGTAGCGATATTCCCGCTCTAAAATTATGCCCCGAGTCAATAAGCATCAGGAAACTACTTCGGACTGCTCCACTATGACGGAACCCCCTTCCTTTCTCTCTGCTATGGCTACCCCCCAAGCAAAACCTTTCGTCGGACCGCCAGTCTTTAGAGGCGCGCCAGAGGAATCCGTTTCCGAGTGGCTTCTTTGCTACGACCATGTCGCGTCGCTCAACAACTGGGACCAAGCCACGAAAGTTAAATTTTATATTTGGCTTTAGACGGCGATGCAAAGAAGTGGCACACTACTCAGATTCTTACGGGTGCTCCTAATTCATGGGAACAATGGGCGACCTTATTGAAAATGTCATTTACGAGTCGTCACTCAGTCGAGATCGCCCATTTGCGACTACAAAACAGAACTCAGCTGCCGTCCGAAAGCCCGGAGCAGTACTACTATGACGTCGTGCAGCTTTGCGCAAGGGTCAACCCATCTATGGCAGAAGATGATCGGTTGCGGCACCTTATGCGCGGTTTGCGTCCGGATGTGCAGGAAAAAATGATCATCGCAAACCCGGAAACCTGCGCCGCATTCCTCCAAATTTTACAGCGCATAAATTACGCAGCTTTGATGAGCCCTGCTTCTTGGTCACGGCCGATCGACACCCACTGTCCTAATGGATTGCAGTCGTGGATGAAAAACATCGCGCCTCCGGTAGGGATGGCATCCGCCGCCGCGGCAGTACAGCCTACTCCTACGTGTGTCGCCACCTGCGCCGCAGCAGAACTGCGTTGCCCGCGGCAGGCTGCCGACCGCGAGGGAGACTTAAAGGCGATTGCAGACTCCATCGCCTTGTTATCGGACCGGCTAAGAAACATTGAAGACGAGATGCGTCGCCCCCCAGTGCCTTGGCCACCGAGAACATCCCGTGCCAACGACGGGCGTCCCCGATGCCAGATTTGCAGCCGCATCGGCCACGAAGCACGACAGTGCTGGCAGCGCTTCCGGGACGACAGAAATGATCATGCGGAGTCTCTTGGCAATCACGATAGTCAGCGTAACCCTTCGGGAAACGAGAACGGCCGGGCCTAAGGGGCCAGCCCGGCCGTCCCATCGGCACATTGTCGGAAAGCCAGCTTCACGCAGTCCCCACACGAGCCAATGGTAGAATAACGTTGCGAAACCGCCCTGGCCTCAAGAATGGAAATGCCGACACGCTTTCCCACCTTCCTCACGACCGCGTACCAGTAAGCGAAGAAACCCTTTTACCGTTGCTGGTTTTGGGTCAGGCGGATGTGGAAAGAAGCAGAGGGCAGACCCATGGATTAGAGCCGTTGTACAGCACCTCGAAGAACCGAGTGCGCCCGTTGTCAGGAATATCAAAAGAACGGCACGGAGTTTTCGGTTAGTCGACGGTGTACTGTATCGGAGGGCGAAGGCTTTGAGAAAGATCGCGCGGCTCTCGTTGTCCCCAAGTGCTTGAGGTCTGAGATATTAAGGCACTGCCATGACGACTGTACGGCAGGCCACTTGGGTGTCAAGCGTACATGGGAGAAGTTGCGTTACCGATATTTCTGGCCAAATATGTTCTCATACGTCAGCAAGTACGTTCTTTCCTGCCCTGACTGCCAGACGAGAAAGCAACCGCCGGGGAAACCGGCCGGTTTCCTCCAACCAATCCCGCCTGTAGGTCGACCGTTTCAGCAAACGCTACCGGTTAATGTCGGGTCAGGCGCACAGCCTGGATTCGACTACACCCTGGATGCGATGAAAGTGGCTCGCCGGCTGCGGCAGGCTCGAAAATTAGTGAAGGAACGGGAAAAGCGCCAGCAAGAAAGGAACAAGCGCAGCTACGATGCCGACGACGCAGACGATGAGTCCGGTGCCGATCACGAGGTGCGAGATCCAGGTGGTGATGTGCGCGAGTGCAGTGATGACCGCGAATTCCATCAGGGTGAAGTGCGCGAGCGCAGTGCCGGGAGTGATGTCCACGAATTACACCCCAGTGTTGTGCGCGAGTGCGACGTCAATGGTGATGTGCGCGAGTGTGGTTCGCGAGCGGACCGAGAACTTCGTTTGCGTCATGGTGTGTGCGAATCAGGGACCAGTGATAAAGTGAGACAGCGCGAAAGCTCAGACTCTGAAACTGAACTTTACAGCGACTGGAAGACCTTTTCAAGCGGCAACAACGGACAACGAAATGCCGCCGCTTACGACACTGATACTGACTTGTATTACAGTGCCAGCGAGTGAACTTTGGTGATTTTTCAGTCCCGCGATTCTCCATTTGTTGTTCTAAGTTTTCCACCTTTTAGATGTATAACTTTTCTGAAACGAGTACCTCCCATAACTGTTGTATGTAAAATTGTTTTTTTTTTTCGTACTTCTTTTTTCGTGGGTTGCAAGTAAAACGAGTGGGTCACTCTTTTTCGTAGGGGGGAGGTGTCGCGAGAACCGCGTCGCGTAGAATGTTTTCTTGTTATTTTCTTCTTTTCCGGCTACTTTTGTACAAGGGTGCTCTACTAAACGAGCCCGCACACCGCAGGGAGCATTCCGGGAGACGGGACGCCGAGGATGAGGGGCATTTGTGCGCGCCGCGGCCAGTTTCTGGAAAGCGTTGTTTGTGTTGGTTTTGTGGCGAGGCCGGATGCACGCGATCGTAGAAGCTCGTATAACATCGTTACCGTCGACCTGCCTGACTTGTCCGTGTAAGGCGGTTTCCTATGGTGGGAGGCGGTGGTGGTTCGAGCCGTCCGCGTCGCCGTGGATGCTGAAAAAGTATTATTTAAGCGGCGACACTGGCCTTTTTTGGAGAGAGCGAACTCGGGGACCATGACGCTCGGCATCACCAGGGAGCAGTCCGGCAGGCCGACGGGGTATGATACCATTTTCTGTGTTTTATAATTTTTGCCCTGTGTGTTTTACAACTTCAAGATGTCTTAGCTAAATAAACCCCCCAATGAGTGCTTTCCCAATTCACCGTGTCGACTCCTCATCCCTTGCCTGCGCGGAGTGGCTCCCACGCCTCTTCGTCTTCCTGACCTTCCGATGCGTCTAACATTCACGGCCCCGACGTTTCGCTACAATATAATGCCGCATACGCACGCCTGGCTGCTTATACTGTACATAGGTGCCCCGGTCAAGAGACTATATATATATATATATATAACAGAATTGATGACGATGCGCCTCCTAGAGAACGACGGTTTATTAAGTGAACGTTTCGGTCGGAGCCCGACCTTTTTCAGGACATATATATATATATATATGTGTGCGTGTGTGTGTGTGTGTGTGTGTGGTACTACAGTTTGCATTTTTATTAGCTCTACAGACGTTAGATTAGCGCCATTTTAGCTCCAGCTAGCTGCAAGAAAACGACTGTTGTCCACAAAGCAGCCCTATATCCTTTTCTACAGATGACGGCATGACCAGTTGAGAGTGTTATCCTAACCACGCATTTATTAACACTGGTTCTCGCCGTGGATAAAAAAAAACCCCATCAGGTAGATGCCTTACAATGAGCGATCACGAGTACTCATGCAGACTTGCGTGTTAGACTCCACACTGCGATAAAATGTCTTTTCTTCCGGTTAATAAATCTTTGACGCCTACTGCGAATTCGACCTTGTTGCCTTGTCAACGAAAAAAAAAATGAATTAAGCAATTCTCTCCTTGACCTTCTTTCGTTAACACACACATAAAAAAGTAACTGCGCTGTCGACACCACCCCCTTCTCACTTCCGAAGCTTAGGAATTAAAACGCAACAGAATGTACAAAAATACGCGCCCGTCTTTTATTTTTTTGCATACTAAGTATAGTGCTCAACGAAACAAATGTCGCGTGGTGAAGCGACGTGTTTAGCGATAAGTGTTAGCTAAAACAGAGTCCACTAGTAGGTATGACGCATATGCTTCGCGAAGGCACAAGAAAGAGACACATGCATAATGGTTGAAAGCTAAACTTTCATTTATACCACCACAAGGAGACCCACGCCGACACACACAACGGCAGGCGCATAGTAATCATCGGTATATTCAAGATTTTGCCTTTCTTGGTGCTTCGCTTCCGTGCGTGGGTGTTACTAAATGTGGAGCACCACAATTCCTGTGATCCGTCTGGTGCATTATGTATTCTCTCGGTGTGTCTTTGCGTATTTAGCAGATGCGTGTGAAGATAGAGCGGGGCTGATTCTTATTCAACCAGCAGCCACATTATGCGGGTAGACTAGGAGAGCAGCAGCCAACTAGGAGAAAGAGAGAAAAAAAACCTCGAAGACAATGTCCCGGTTTGCTTTCTTTAGCTTTTTTTTTTCATTTCATAATGGATGCTCAAGCTGCGATACATTTTTTTTGTGGTGCCTTTCCCTGGACACTGGCAGGGCCAAACTGTTGTAGGCTCTCCTGGGAAGAGGCTAATCACACGGGCCGAGGTGTCAGCGGCCTCCTGTCTTCGGTGGTGTCACTCTCTTTCATGACACTGGTCCACGTACAACCCAGCATGGGACACCCAGTAATCCCCATTTTTCTTTGCGTTCGTTCGATCTTCCTTTTAAGAAAGCAAGGTTACCGCTGGCGAGGCTTAACTTTCGCTTTCACAATACACGGCATTTGGTCGCTTCGTTTTCAAGCGAAGCTTGTATTGGCTCAATGTGTCGGCACCGTCGGTGTTGGGCGTACAAAGAAGTCGCAGTTTCTCCAGAAGGGCATGAAATGAAAGGAATATCACAACACGGATTATAGGGCTCCTAGTCTCACTTCCTACAGGAAGTGAGACTAGGAGCATTAGGGGTGATGTGCCTTGGCTTTGTGCCACTGATCTGCGGGATCCTATCCGGCATTGAGCTGCAGCGAGTGCAACGCATAGATGCCCGTTGTTCTTTCTTGTCAAATATGGACAAGCAGGAAAAACACTGCCAGTGAAAATGTTTAGGCGACACACTTGCTTGCGTAGACCCGACGAATTCAGTGGTTCCTGTTAGTCTCAACTCGATCACGACAGCATAATACCTTGGCTCGGCAGACGTCTTACCTTCTTTAGAAATTTATCGTTGTTAGGATTAATTTGTTATTGCTGTTATAACAACCATCTCCAGGTTTATTCACCTGGTGTGCGACCGATGGCGGCGCTGCGAACGGCGCCTGTATGACGTCAGAACGGGGATTCACGCGCTTTCGTCTGCTACGTAGGCCCAGCGCCGTGTTGAAGCCACCGTTGCGGTAAATCTAAACAAAAAAGCAGTTCAGTTGGTTATCTCGCGTATGGTGGCTACTGACGCTGTTCGAACAACCGTGGGTTTGCTTTTAACGTTCATTTAGAACTACGGCTCTTTGTCTTTTAGAACTGCGGCCGCTTGTCTCCGCGGCGAGTGCTGCGCAATGGTGAAGTACTGCTCTGTGCCTCAGTGTACTTCGTCCGCTCGTGAAAGAGGCGTTAGCTTTCACAACTATCCTAAGGACCCAAAGCTGAAGAAGAAGTGGATGTTCAAGCTCAGAATGGGAAAGCGCCCCACGCCTTCGTCGACCGTGTGCAGCAAACACTTCGCGGACAGTGACTTCTGCTACACACCGTATACGCGCCACTCTTCGGTTAGTTTGTGACCGTGTTTAAGCGCCTCGCCAATACTTAAGCCGTTTATTGCACGCAGGCTATAAGCATAGGCGACTTACACCAGGTGCGGTGCCGTCCCACAACCTGCCGCGAAGGCCCCTAGACAAGGAGCCGACGACGCGGCCTCCGAATCGCCTCGCGGGTAAGCGCGCCTCGTGAGCTCAGCTGAGCGGCTCAGGATATATGAGACTACGGCTGCGTCTGGATGGTGTACATACGTATCTTACCTACGAAGCCAAGCGCGCGCCTAGAGGACTGCTAATCATAAATTCATAGCCTGTTGCCGCTGTTTAGTGCACATTCTCTAAAATTTTCACCTGAGGCAGCATGCAGACACTTTTTTTAAAGCGGAGCTCTTTAAGCTTTTCGTTAGGCTGCGTGGCGTGAAACTCGACCCAGCTTGCCTTTGCCACGTTAATCTCTGTGGCCTTGTGAGTGGCATAATCAGCGATTAACTATTTGCAGGCCCGTAGCCCGTGGGGGGGGGGAGGGGGGGCTAGGGGCCCGCCCCCCCTTCCCCGAAGTTTTGGTGAAGTAGGTGTTTTTACCAAAAATAAATAGCAAAAATAGGTGTTTTTCTCAAAAAGTAAAGGTATTCAGCGAGTGCCCCCCCACCCACCCCCGAAAAAAATTGCTGGCTACTGGCCTGACTATTTGTTATATTCTAATACCTATGCGACGGCCCTGTGTGGTATTAATATGAACTACGACATAATATCGTTCTCACTGAACCAACATTATGGGACAAACTGCGATCATGGGCATCGTCGGCAGGGGGGTGTGCAACAAGGCGGCACTTGCGCCCCAAGCCACACCAGCACCTGCCCCTCAACCCCACCAGCAAGCGCTCACCCCCCTTCCCCCCCCATTTACTGTGATACAACACGGGCTTGCGCCCCCAAGACAAAACCCTGCCGATACCCATGACTGCAATCCGAGCAAAAAATATCTCAAATTTATGAATTTGGTGCTACGATGCATTTCTAGTAAATGCCTTGAACGATTGACTGCCGAAACAGTGTAATTTAAACAGCTGCCCTACAGTAATTACCTCATGTGTTGCTCGCGAATGCCAGATTGGCAGAATTAATCGACGATTATCACGTGTACACATTTGCTCGTGTTCACTGCCAAGAATATATTCATTTGTAACACACTGTGCTCATAAAAAGTAAATGATCGTTACAGAAAATGTCAAATCTTTTTCAGCCGTGTCAGCCAATAACAGTGAAGCAATGTCTACGAGCATGCTAGAAGAGAGTGAACCATGCAGTAAGTATGTAGGCTAATTGTAATGTAGGCTAATTGTAATGTAATGTAATTGTAATGTAGTTTGGTGAGCCCACTTGTTTGGAGGACGAGAGCGGCGACGCTGATGCGACCTCCGTTTGCGGCCTCGACCGCGCATTCAACAACGTGGCCTGCGTCGTACACCGCCTCGCCCTCGATGAGATACCGCGACGTTTCGCAAGCTTTATCTACATACTTGTAGATGCTCGAGAACGGCTTACTGTAATATCGAAAGAAACACCCAAACTAATTAGTATCGTACGGCGGAAACAAGATAACGAGCGCGAACACTCACGCATAGTTTCACTTTCTTACCAGCAATGCGGTCGGTGGCATCGGCGCACTCATCGGCCATCCGGGGGATTTCTTGGCCCTGTCGATTGGGCCGCAACTAAAACAAGTTCAAGATTACACTCGAAAACAATCGTTACAGGCGTTAGTTGACCGTCGCGAGGCTGTTCGTTCGACAAAGTTCTCACCTGAAGCAGACGATACGCGTACAGGAGCAGCGGCTGCTGCAGCGCGGTTGAAATCGGAGTCCCCGCTCTGACGTCACACGCGAGAGGGCGCCACTCCAAGATCTCGAGGCTAATACCGATGGCTCAACATCCACTGAAGGATCTGCCAGAGTTATGTTCTCCACAAGAGAATAAATTCAGTTTAGGACGTATCACTCGGCCACGTGTACTGCTTTAGAGCTTGCAACACTCCACAGTGCACTTCGCATGACCCAACGAGAACCACAAGTAAAATTAGGTTTACTGATTTACTGATTCTAAGTCAGCCCTGTAGTGTCTGTTAACCGCACTACGTCATGTGGCACAAGACCGGCCAGTGCTGGAAATCGGACAAAAGTATAATCGCTTAGCTCAACAAGGCAATGATAGAATATTTCAGTGGGTTACAGCATAGAGTTTCCTACTAAAATACTAGAGGGAAAACTGGCGCTAGTGTCTATGGGAGTTTCAAACCAGGCGGTTGAGCCAGCATGGGGATGATGGGTATGACATGGATTTGCCTAGTCTTCGTTCTTCTGGCTTCATATGGCTTTTCGAGTTAAAAAATATAGTTCGTTTACGACAAAATATTGGACTAAAACGGAAGACATTGGAATAACTAAGTACGTGCGTAGGTACTAGTTGCTTTTTCGCGGTTAGAAAAGTACTGAACGCGCAGAAATTTAGCAATATTGTGCGATATTGCAATGTTGCCTCCTCGGCCTGTGCCCAGATTTAGCAGCATCCATACAGGTTGAAGTTCCAGATGTAGTTGTGTTCGAACTTAAAATAAAGATTTTTGCTCTTTTAAGTGACGTGCTGACATTTTCAAGTATGTAAAAGGTAGATGTGTGTTCTAAATATAACAAACGGGCTTTCGCTCGCTTCTTTTAGTGCAGGGCAAGTGCTCCACTGTATTTTTACAAACTATATGCATGGGTCAAGCCCTTGCGCGAGGCCGTAGCGGGAGCGCAGCATCGCCCATGGCTTGGTGCTTGGTTTTGTGAAAAAAACGTGAGGTTAAATAAACAACCGTGCCGTTAAACTCCATCGGAAGCTGCGCCTGAGCTTTGATCTGAGCTGACTTTTTGAGCGTCGTCTGCAGGCGCGTCTGCCTATCGCGCACTGGGCGTCTACTATGCGCGATAACTGTGCGCCTGCTTGGCGCGTTCGGTCGGCGTTGAATTAATCAGACAGCCGAATTGAAATGCCGTAGTACAGCATATGCGGACAGCCTTGTCACAAGGGATGTATGTCAGCCGTGAAAGCGACCCTACGCTTACAGATTATTTCGCACCTGATACAAAAGAAAAAAAAAGAGCAGCAAAATCCCGTCGATAAGGTTCGCGAGACGCAGCGCAAATAGTTCTAAAGTTGGGTAAAATACCACTGCAAATAATATGTGTAGCCATTCACCAACAAACGCAACAGCGAAACAGACTGCACGGCACCTCATCATTGCAAACGACTTTAGTACATGCGACAGTCTGATTATATCTAGCGGTAAAGCGTACACTACAGCCGCTGCCTTCGTCACGTAATGAAAAAGTGTAGTAATGTCACTCGCGTCTCCGACGCTAAAAGACAGAAATAAACAAATCCACCAGAACGTTTGAAGCCGCAAGCAAGAAGACTAGACAAATCCATGTCATACCCATCATTCCCATGGCATCTTCACGATCGCAGCGCCAGTTTTCCCTCTAGTATTTTAGTAGGAAACTCTATGGGTTACAGGACACTGCGGCATCACGGGTAATGAATATGCCGATGCTGCAGCGAAGAATGCACATGGAATTACAGTGCAGGAAGCCGTTCCGCTTTCCAGAACCGACGCAGCGACGAAGATCCATTTGCTCGCACATCCTGTCGCAGAATCGACGTAGCACACGCCCTGTTTTCAACAAAGCCGCGTTCACCGCCTACATCAGTCCCACCAACTTCAGATACCTTGAAGGCTTCCACGATCGGAGATGACCGCGCTTTGCCGCCTGTGGCTTGGTGCATCCTTCACAAAGAGCTTTGCTTACCGCATCGGAATGGCAGACATTGCAGCCTACGACCATTGCGGCAGAGAGGAATCTATCGCACACTTACTCTGTGGCTGCCCTCAGTACAGTTCCCAACGACCTTTTTTCGCAATGGACCTATCGCTCCTCGACGACCGGCCGCTTTGCGAACAGTGTTGGAATGGCTTAAAAATCGACTTTCATGTGGGAGGTCTATGAAGGCGCTACTGAAGTTCTTACGTGAAACGGGCCTTGCTGTATCTGTCGTTCAGCACGGCCCGCTTACGTGTGGAGTTGTTCACACTGCTCTCTCTCTCTCTCTCATCCTTTTCTTCTAACCTTTCTTTCTCCCCTTACCCTTCCCCCAATCCAGGGCAGCAAACTGAAAGTACCATTCTTTACCTCCCTGCTTTCCGCGCAAGTCTTATCTCTATCTGTCTCTCTTATCATTGTCATGCATGAACAGTTATAGTTGTCGCGGTAGTATTACCTTGTAGTCGCTCGAAATGCAAGTGCGAATGCGTCAGTATTGCGGAGTGTGCATATGCGGCGTGGAAAAAGGAAGATTCGTGTTATCGAAGCGAGTGCAGTGATCATGACCCACGAATGGACTAGTTCGAGGTTTCGATTTTCACTAGCGGGGCGCTACGCACAAAGGTCCGGGTTCAGCGAAACTCGGAAACGGCCGGAACCATGACGAAGTTCTAAAATAAAAGAACTAGCGGTATCAGGACAAGCTGCCATCATCGGTACGCTTCCCGTTTCATTTGTTCATTTAGATGCACTCTGGGCGGTTATCATGATTGTTGTTGTTGTTATGTGGGGTTTAACGTCCCAAAACCAGCTCTGATTATGAGAGACGCCGTAGTGGAGGGCTCCGGAAATTTTGACCACCTGGGGTTCTTTAACGTGCACTGACACCGCACAGCACACGGGCCTCAACATTTCGCCTCCATCGAAATGCAGCCGCCGCGGCCGGGATTCGATCCCGCGGCCTTCGGATCTGCAGCCGAGTGCCATAACCACTAGACCACCGTGGCGGGGCTATCATGATTTGGTACAGGGTTTTGTGCATTCGACTGAATTGCGCTCACGTAGTTAAATCACACTCTGCTTCACTTGTTTATTGTTGCACTTAATTCACTACCTCTCCAAATAAGCCGCTAAATACCTACGTGGTCCGCGCAGCACTGATGGAGCGGATGCGCACCAGGTATATGTGCCAAGCAGCTCTAAGCATAGCTATAGTCACGCGTAGTATAGTATAGCAAGGTTTTGTGAAAAAAAAGTCACGGCGAGGACGACTTATGTAACGGTGAGGACAAGCTTAGAGGGTAAACTACCTTCTAAGCACTACAGACTATGCGCAGAAGCATAGTCTGTAGAGCAAGGGGTAGGAAACATAAGTGAGGGTGGTGAGGTAAAGAAGGAGAGAGTACAATGTAGAAAGTGATAATAAGAATAAAGATTGCAGAGAGAAAAAAGGAAAAGAAAGTATAAAAACAGTTAAAGAAAGAAAGGCGAGGCAAAGAAGATGTTGAAGGAACGTGAAGAACTGAATCTGCGTGCGCAAGATGATGCCATGGCGCTTGCTCGCCAGCTATGCTGTTTACTCGAGTCGCAGGGAACTGGCCTTCACTAAATTATTTATTTCCACCAGAAATAGCTATGTGCCGCAAATATTCGCTGTCAAATGCTGCTGTGTTCTCACAGTAAGTCGCAACAACTACATCTACCATATACTATACGTCTGATTGTAAAAGTACCTTTGCCGTTCTCCTCGTTAGGAGCCACGGTTACACGAACTGCAACTGCGGCGGCCTGAGAATCCTAGGCTGCCTACTGTGCAGCAGTAAAGGCCATTAGATGAGGCTGGCCACATTATCATATTGTCTGTCGGCATTAGCAGCACGTGCGTTCTAACGCTTTGCATTCACCAATCTGCAACCAAACGACCCTGCGGTGAAATGTGAAACAAACGCCAACAAAAGACACAAAAGTAAGACAAAACAGGGCGATTTGGCTCCCGTACCGGGGCCTTGTTCTTAACGAAAGCAAGCAAAAGAGAGAGAGAGAGAGAGAGAACACTTTATTGATGAACCGGAGATGTTAGCCTGGTTTATAGCCTGGCTTGCTACTCCAGGTACTTTGCGGTGATTATGATATTTACAGTGATCACATCTAACATAACACGTACATACGGTCACACTTACTCACACACTCATATATACATATATACACTATAACTCAGTTTACAGCGTTTCATTGAGGCATGTGCCCGTAGAAACGCTATCAGCGCCTTGGTGCTACGTAGTGCGCAGGCGCTGTCTTGCCACGGGCCTAGGAGATGCCGCAGCTCCAAGGTCGTACCGTGTGGCAAGTGAAGCGCTGCCTTCAGAGTCTTTCTATCCGACTCGTAGCGCTGGCAGTTGCATAGGACGTGTTCAATGTCCTCTCGTGTGTTGCATGTGGAGCACAATGGAGAATCAGACTGTTGTATTTTGTGCTTATAATCTCTCGTGTATGCTACATTAAGTCTTAATCGGTGAAGGCACGCTTCATCTCGCCTGGCTAAACCTTGTGGTACGTGGAAGCTGCAGGCTGGGTCAATGGCGTGTAGTGGTCCATACTGATGTCCTGGATCACACCAGAAGTGTCGCTGCTGATTCCAGGCAAATGTCGATACCATAGTCGCCGCATCTTTTCTTGAAAGGGGTATGGCTGTTAGTGGTGTTTTAGTTCCATGGCTGTTCTGGCAGCACTGTCGGCCCGAACGTTTCCTTGTATTCCACAGTGGGCTGGTAACCACTGGAATACAACGCGGTGATTAAGTTCATGAGCATTATTGCCTAGCCGCTTGATGTCCAAACTAGTTGTTCTTGGGCTCGTGGTGACTTCAGGGACTGCAGCGCCGCTCGCGAATCAGAGAAGATTACCCAGGAATCAGGTGTCTGAGCTACGATGTAAATAAGCGCTCTCCGCAGCGCAGCCAGCTCAGTAGCTGTGGCAGATGTGCGGTGACCCAAGGTGGCAGAAATTGACATGTTTGCCGACGAGATCCACAGACCTATTGCCGATGATGTGTCCGTAACAGAGCCATCAGTGTAAATGTGGCGGCAGGATCTGTAGTTGGCGTTAATATGCTCCAGGGCGAAATATTTGACTGCCTGGGGTTCTTTAACGTGCACTGACATCGCACAGCACTCGGGCCTCAACATTTCGCCTCCATCGAAATGCAGCCGCCACAGCTGGGACCGATTCCGCGACCCTCGGATCAGCAGCCGAGTACCATAGCCACTAGACCACCGTGGCGGGGCAAGTGCTCTCGATTACACATGTACATGCTCTACCCTAGGCCGCCCTGACGAAGACAAGTCCGCTTGTCCAAACGTTGGCTCCTGCGACATTCCCTGTTCTAAATCGTATTTTGCGATTTGTTCATCTACCCTAGTAAATATCACATGCGCGTAGACATGCGCTGCACCCCGGTGAATAGCACCTCCTTGTGACACCGAATGCTCTAAAAGAACGTCCAAAACCACTGCTTGTTTTACAGCAAAGCTGCTACCTGTAGTTACCGGGCACTTCTCCTGGTGGCTTCCTCATTTATATGAATCTGAATACGGCTGCTCGCGGAGATATCACAGTACTAAAAAAAGTCAGTGTGGATCGGTACTACAGATAACATCGTGGCAACGGCGTGGCTACCACACGCAAGGAAAAGAAAGGGAAAACACCGTTGCCCGTTTCTCTTTCTTTTCCTTCCTTCCGTGGTAGTCCGCTGTAGCCACGATGGATACCGACCAATACTCCCATGATGGAATTTTCCGCTATCATTATGAGAGAAGCCGTAATGGATGGCTTTAGAAATTTCATCCACCTGGGATGTTGAGGCCCGCGTACAGTGCGATGTCATTGAACGTACACGGCCTTCAACATTTCGCCTCCTTCGAAAGGGAACCGCCGAGGCCATGATTCGATCCCGCGACCTTCGGACCAGCAACAAAGTGCCGCAGTCACTAGACCACCGTGGCGGTTCCACCAAAACGCCAATGTTCCATCTCGCGGAGAAAGAGCAAAGCCAGGCCGACTGGCGGCGGAGGTGAATCAGCTTTCTATAAATTGTAATAATAGTTTTCAAAAGAAGTAATCGCGGCCGTACTGTAAAACACCTTCAGTGACTGAAGAGAACAGTACATACATTATTTAGTATCACAAACACAATACACAGCACATCATTCGTTTCAACAATTAGCAAGTGCAGCTTCCGCGTAGAAACAAAAATATGATGACGTTCTCCTTATAGCGATGCCAAGCGCGTAGCGCTGGCACCATTTTTTTCCCGGTAGAGGTTACTGTTGCGCGAGCAGCAGCGGCGACGGCAGCTTACAATGTAAGTAGTGACCTCACTGCCCACATCTAGCCTAGCAACTGATTTAAGTTTAGCTGCAGCACCATTTTAAGTTGGCAACGTATATCTAAGACTCACGTGGAGCTAGCTGCGCGAATACGCGGAGCACCCAAAAGGAGACGAAAACAAAGACAGGCCTACCCTTCTCAGCAGTTGGTATTCCATAGCACCGCAGCTTAATTATTTCTACTTCTACATCTCGGCCAATCCCCCAGGGTGGGTATGTGCCAGACTTGAAGGAAACAACAACAACAACAACAACAACAACAACAACACAACAACAACAACAACAACAACAACAACAGTTGGTAAGGTGGTCTTCGACAGTTTCGCTCTAGATCCATTATTTCAGAGCCGAGAAAATGATTCGATTTTTTATATCATATCAGCCTTCATTCAAGCACCTTTGAGTTCAGCACTCTGGCCGATGGATACGTGACTGAGCTTGCACAACAATATACGCATCAGCTTTCTTCTCGAGGCCTTTGGCATTTACAAACGCATTTTTAGTTGGTCTATGTAGCACATGTGTAACGTGACACATCAAAAGGAGGAAGTACGTGCGATGTTCGCTCGATAGCATGATGATATGGTGCCGCAACACGTTCACAAGGAACTGGCGTGGCGGAAGAAGCATAGACGGGCGGGAGACGCGGCGCTGCACTGAAGCAGTGCGCTCCTTTCGTAAATGTTTGAAATTAGTTCATTCGAAATTTTTTGATGAAGTCCGTAGGAGAGTTGCCGGTTTGCCGCGCATGTTATATGAGTGATCCGGGACAAAACTTTAGTTGAAAGCAGGGCAAACTCGCTTTAAGTGTGCGTAGAGTCGCAGAACACATGGAAACCAAGCCCAGTCCCTGCACGTTGCTGTTGCTGTTTTGTGGTGTTTAACGTCGCAAGACCAGTTCTGATTATGAGAGACACCGTAGTGGAGGGCTCCGGAAATTTCGACCACCTGGGGTTCTTAAACGTGCACTGACGTCGCACAGCACACGGGCCTCAACATTTCGCCTCCATCGAAATGCAGCCGCCGCAGCCGGGATTCGATCCCGCGACCCTCGGATCAGCAGCCGAGTACCATAGCCACTAGACCACCGTGGAATCCCTGCACCTTGCACTGCAACATCGAGAAAGAGCAAGGGAACATACCCCGCAATAGAACAGTAAAATTGAATTGTGACTCAACATAGCAGCTCTGGGTTTGTGTGTTTTTAATGTCCATATTTAGGTCATTATGCGCCGTAGCGAATTCGCGGTTTTAATAAGTGTACTACATATTGAGCTAAGCTTAGACTATAAGGCCGCAGCTAAACGCCTTCGTCTATTTTGCGTAGTCTGCATGCTATACGTAGCTCATGGGCGCCAGATAAACCTACGGGAGATGAACACACACACACACACACACACACACACAGAGAGAGAGAGAGAGGAGAGAGAAGTCCTCGTCTTTGTTCCTTCGAGGGAACATTTGTGGAGGATACACTGTGTTAGATAACAGAAAAGAAAGGGGCATTTTGTTAGGAAAGGTGGTGCGGCTTGTTAAACATAGTTTATGGGAGCATTGTGGACATGGGTAAACACAGAATGCGCCATTTTAACTCCCTGAGCAATTCGATGGCGAGTTAGCGCGAAACGTGTGCCCGTCCGCCCGTTTTCCTTCAGTCGCTCCAACACGCCAGAGGAGTTGTCACGAAATAAGTAAGTCTTCTAGACAGTGGTGCGTTCAGAAACACTGTCTACATAGTCCCACTCGAGCATCTTCCCAACTGAGGCATGCGCCAGCGCTTGCGAGAGATTTGGTATATTTGAACTGTGTGAAACTTTCGACTGAAAGTAGAAACTAAATGCAATAAGTGTTATAGGAGGAGGTTCTCTAACAAGTGAACAATGTCTTTATGGTGGAATGAAATACTTTCCATAACAATATTGAAAGCCGGTTTGGAAATGTTTTACGCGTCAGAAAAATTCCGATATTGTGAGAATTTTGTGCCAACCACACTAAATAGGAGATCTGTTTCTCTGGTCACGAGATCCACTTTTAGTTGGGCCATTTCTGACGCCGACGAACGCTAGAAGTAAGAAGAAATACACCTTGCCGATGCCGCCCGACGTTAGTGATCCAGGATATAGCCGCAGCCCAGAGAAAGCGCAGGAGCTTGTGAAACGGGACGCCTTCAACGACAACCAGAGCGCAACACTGAATCATTGAGTCACGAAACAGCTTGTGACTAGCAGGGCACGTTAACAAGTCACTTAAACAACTCCCGAGGTAAATTACGCGTGAGTGTGTTGCCCCATTGATGAAATAGCTGACGAGTACCCATATACTAAAAATGTGCTCAAAGGGGATTTTCCCGGGCGAGTTCATGCGGTTTACTAAATGAACTTTATGGGTGGAAGAATGCGCACGCACGTAGATCCACACACACAAAACGGAGGCGTCATTTTTTTTTTTCATCGACAATGTAGTTGAAAAGATTACGTAGTACAAGCAACATAATTCAAAGGACATTTTCTTGAGCTTGTTGGTGAAGTCATCAAAGCATGCGTTATGGACGCAAACTAAGGGTACACATACGAAACGCTCCGTGTTGTATGTGACCGTCGTTCTTATGTGTGTGTTGCATCTATAAATTACGTTCAGAGTTTGGTATTGGTCGTCGTATACAGCACTCAGTGCAGCTACATACAAGTCCTTATGCCACAACCAAACAAAATGTTTGTTCAACTGCTCATCTATTCGCCTCTTGGAACACTTGTGCATGAAACATTGGCATCCAGTTTCACTCAGAGCCATGCATAAGGTACTTTAGGGCTAGACATACATGAGGTACCGTGCAAGCTTAATTTAGCACCCACCCATGTGTTCATACCTTGCAAGTCAAGTAGTTATGTAGCCCGTCACAGTGACACAGTGGTTATGGTGCGTGACTTTCGACCCGAAGGACGAGGATGCAACGGGTGCTGCGGTTATCACATTTTCGTTGGAGATGAAGATGCTAGATGCCCAATATATTTGGACTAGCAGATCTTAAAGAATAAGGGATAAGGAGAAGACAGACAATGACGCCACTCTTCCCAGGGTACTGTGCGCTTTCAGTGCGCCTTCAACAACCCAATGTCTTCAAAATTAACTCGGAGGTCTCACCTACGGCATGTCTCAGAGTCATATCTTCGTGTTCCCTCCTAAAACTCCAGCAATCATTATTAGCGATCAGTCATGTACATGCATGGATGACATTTAACGAGCGATATCTGGGTGAATAGCAACTTAGAACTAAGCACATCGCCCCTGCACCACTGATGAAGGATGAGAATACTTATCCTGTGCTTGCAAATCAACATCAGCCCTTATCCAATAGAAAGCCAAGCTTACAGCATTTAAACTGGAACAGATTTACTAGGTTCACCTGACGTATCGAGTGGTTCTGCATGAATTCTTTTTTTAAAGCACACTTGCAGATCTGACCTTTACTTGACTTGTTACCCACTCTTTAATAGCCCTAACGTTCTTCATTCGAAGCTGCAGATTGCCAGACCTCAGCAGTGTTTGAACAACAGCATCGACAAGCACGCCGCTGGCGTCCCTTGTCACCCCACGCCTGTGGTCTCCAAGTCCAATTTTGTGGCAGAGCCGATGTTTACCTGAAAGCTCCGGGTGCCACGCAACACGAGAACGAAGAGACGCTGCTCACTGGCAGTGGGCGAGTAACAGCCGAAACGCAGTCACTTCAGACGTGGGTTGTTGCCTAGCGAGCGTACTGACTTTTTCGACCGCATAATATGACCTTAGACTCCATTTCTTTCTTTTTTTCGTGACGTTGACATGCTGCTAATGAGTGTCCGTACGTTTGCTCATCACTTATGCCAATGAACATCTGCAGGCGGTCATACCGTGTTTACCGCCGCTCGAAGGGATGAAGCAGGTCGCTGCCGTTGCCCTGGCACTATTTCATTTCGGGTGTTTGTGACAATTCCGTAGTTCAGCCAGAGTTTGCCTGTCAAGAAGAAGCCGAGGGTCACACCTATGCAGCGTGGCGCAATGTTCTTGTAAGCCAAGTGTAGCGTAGTGTACGCTAGGTTTGGGCGGTAGCCAGCGTTTTCGACAGCCTTAGCAAACTGTTGTGGATACGAGCAGTCTTGATCTCCGCGAAAGAAATGTGCTAGTGACATAATTTCTCAAAGTCTGAATACTGCTCCTGAAAACACGCAAAGTGTCGGCAGTCCCCAAATTTTGTATATTTTTCATCGGGCTTTGCTGAATCACACTGGAATCGCGACGGCGGCCACATAATACACAATTTTCGGCACGTCACTTTAGCTATAGCTTTAGCTGCTTGGAAGACGACATCCACGATAGATGATGATGACGAAGCAGCTCTATGAATCACGCATTGCTTTCAGAGAACACCTCAGAGCTGTCAATTGCAATTTAGCAATCATCATAATTGTCAGCCTCCCTTACGTCCACTGCAGGATTAGGGTTTTGCCCGTACGTCTGGAACCTATAATTGATGACGAACCCAAACACCAGTTTCACAAGAACGTTATTGTCCAGAGTTGTTCGCGTTTGCTAGTATACATTGCATAGGAAGCTTCCATTATTCGTCACGCAAGCACTGCACATATGCCGCGACCAATGCCTTCATCCTTTCAATGTCCAATTTTATGACTGCCATGAACACTTCCCTCCTAAGAAAAGTTGCTCCCCGGGCACTACGATGCCCATGGAGCAACATGGAGCACTACGATTCCCATGGAGTTAACAGCGGCCGAAGCAATCAGCAGCTATCTTGCCTGATTCACTGAAACGCAATGAAGACGCGCAGAGATGTGTGTTTTCGCTGAATGTACTCAACACTTTATCGCAATAGCGTTAAAGAATTCGTGTGACAGAAAAGCTGGCGATGCTGGCAGCTTAGGCGTGTGGTGTGGACGTTCGCGTGCGCGCGGAAAGAAAATTATCCCAAGCCATCGTGACCCTCCGCCATGGCGCAGATGAGCCGAGTGAAGGAAGTCGAATTTATCAAGCAGAATTCCTCGGGAAACTGGGAAACGACGACCTAACTTCAATGTACACACATGATACCTCGGAATGTAATTTGGATGCCAGGAAAACATAATTTCATTGCGAAAAATTTCGAACACAGATTTTTCCCCGCATTTCTACCATACCAACAGCGGCATGCCTGCGCAGGGCCACATATAGATGATGTGTTGGCCCTGGTAGGTCACTTTCGTAAACTGCATCCAGATGACGCTCGCCTCCGTGGCAGGGCAGAGCGTGGAGAGATATATAAGTTATTAGAGAGAAAACGGTCGTTTACTCGGTCAGATATGTCCGTCACGATTATAGATAGCGAGTAAGAAAGCGATGCGAACGGGGTCCGATAACGCTGCCGCGTTCCGCACCCAAAGGTGAAGCTTAAGCGTCCTTTAATTTTTATGACAGCAGAGGAGTTTTGTGGGTGAGGAACACGCACTTGTTATTATTAGTGAACCGCCGAAACGTAACACACGGGGATAAACAAGTTTGTTCGGAAACACCGATGGGACACTTCGATAGGGCTCACATCACATTTGCTCCTCTTGTCCCTAAGCGTTCATTCTGTTATACTTGGTAGGGGAGTATGATTGGGTTCCTTAATATGCCTGAGAGACTTCCATCAATGGCAGCAGTGTGCAGCGCTGCGTTGCCATTGTCATTCTCTGTGGAAAGATGGTGATAACGATGCTTGAAAGTGTGTGCACCATCTCTGTAGTTCACTATGTCGTTTTCGTACTGTGCGCAAATGATCTCCATGGGTGTAATATACGGAGTTATTTATACTTCCATTTTGTATAGAACGACAAACAAGTGCAGTGGCTGGGGAAGGACTGGTGTTTATTGGGACGACACCGGAAGTGCCCGGGAGCGTTGCCAGACTGCCTGGCCGTACATCGCATAGTTCTACCTTTCACCGATACACACTTTATTTTGTTTCTTGTAACCGTTATATTGCTTTCTTACACGCTAGCGTACCCCCTACTCTCCGCTGGTCGTGAAACTGGGATTGCTAAATTATAGGATGCTATATCACTCCCTCAGAACATAATTATAAACACAGTGGCAGCAGTTTAGCGTTGTATAGGTGCCTAATTTCTGAGCCATGACACCGTGATCCCGAGTTCGGCCATCTCAACTTGTTTTCTACAGAGAGCACTGGAATATCATCTCGTGACCGTCGACGCTGTCACATTCCATGTAGTTACTGCGTTAATAAGCCAATAAAACTAGCAGATCTACTATATAACAGTCGCCACAGGTTTGCCAAGCATATTAAGGTTCGCAGTAACCTAATCCGCTGCAGCTCATTCAACTGTAGACACATGCGAATAGGTCAGCGCCACAACCCTGGACATAAACGGGGAACTTTATTGATAATTGACGCACGCTTGGCTATTCATCAACCTCCCTTACATAAAACAACCTGTTCATGCCGATAAAATATTTTATTGTATTTCATTATTCAGTGTCAATATAATAGTTTCATTAACACGTTCTGATGGGGAATATTGCTGGCTGAAGAATGTGCCTCTCAGTTTAATCACATAGTACGCATGAGAGAAGGATAATGCCCGAAAGAGTAGACACGTCAATGACGCGTAGAGTTTCCTAACAGAAATACTACTGGGATCTCTGGCGCTAGTGCATATGATAAGTGCGAGCGAGGCGGTCAGCAAGCATGGGTCTTGGGTAGGAAATTGGGTAGCCTGATCCGTTTTATGGCTTCATACTGCGTTGTATATTAAAAAAAGGGGTCATATATGACAAACTATCGCGGTAATAGCGAAGAATTTTGCAATGGTTATGCACGTGTAAGCGTAGTTATATTTGCTCCACGCAGGAAAAAAAAACAATCGCCCCAAAATTTTGGAATACCATGTGATATCGTCAATACTTCCTTCTCCAGTGGTGCGTATATTTTGTATCGTCTGTCGAGATATATATGCCGCACGTAATTGTGGGGTTTGAATATCACTTCTTTTCTTGCCGGTAGGTGTTGCGTTAGTGTTTGCGAGTACGTAGAGGAGAAGGCGCTCGTTCTGGATATATATGAGAGAATTCTGAGTGCAGGATAAATGTTCCACTGCATTTTTACATATCATGGCTGAAGGCGCTGCGCATTGCCACGGAGACAGGGCACATTCGCTAAGCATTTGGTTGTTAGCCTAGGTTCAGTACTTCATTTTAAAACACACAGCAGTGCTCTCTTAATCTGCGTTCGGAAGCGTGTATGTATCTCTCTCTGAACGTCATCAGCGGGTGCTTCTGCTTTCCTTCCATGCAGCGTCTGCCAGGCGCAATAACAATGCGCTTGTTAGGCGCGTTTCCTCGACGTTGAATCGATCGAAGGCAACGCAGGAGCCGTACAACCACGGACTAGAGAAACAGCCTTGTCACACAGAATAAACAGTGGCTGCGAAAGCGGACCCAAGCTTACACTTTGCGTGACGTTTGATGCAAAAATAAAGAAGCAAACGCGCACCGCTGAGTCTTGAGAAGGGCCAAGCACATATCCCTACCTTTAGGCTAAACTAAATAACAGTCATTTGCGACATAAAAAGCAAACGCAAGGGAGAGACGCACACTCCACCAAGTCTTTGTAGCAAACGACGCTGCGACAGGCTCTCCATTAGTAACGTGTGTGCCACCAGTGTTTATCCGCTGCCTTTGTCGCGTAACAAAATAGTGTAGTAATCCGACGTCCGTCGCCAAAGCTTAACAAAAGTCACAAACACAGCCAATAAAACCACACCAAGCCCTGAACACGGAATATAGAGAAATCCTGCACTATGGCATTCCCACGGTAACTGTACAATCGCCGCTTTGCAGAGTTCCCTCCTGTATTTGGCATACCCTAGTACTTTGTAGGAAATGGTTCCTTTCCGCTGCCGTGAAAGGTCGGCAAATGACTTCCGGCAACTGAGCCGATAGACAGCACGGTATTCATGGCATTGCATGGCTGCGACAGTTCTTTGATAAGGATAAGCAGGGATAGCTACCGCACTGTATCCCGCGTTCTGCTCTTTGAGGCGTGCAAGCAGCGTTCGTAGGGTGCACTCTTTTCGACATATGCATCTTTCTCCCTACATTTTCGTGCTAGCTGCTTGCCTCGGTATCTTCAGTCACCGGCGCTCGTCTAACAAGGTCGGGTGAAGCTGGCATGAAAGAGGAACTCGAGGCACTCCCCGTAGCACTCCTCGTTGCTAGATCGAACTGGCTGCACGAGGTAGTATGACTTGCATTCCGTCGTTCCTGTATGCAGATTGACATAACCCAGAACCGTGTGCCACATGCTATAGCTAGTCACGTGAGTTTTTCAACGCTAGCTCGAAAGAATCTTCCACTGACTTGACTAGAATGCGATTGCTTGCGCGTCGCGATTACTTGAGGCTTTTAAATAAATAAATAAATAAATAAATAAATAAATAATAAATAAATAATAAATAAATAAATATGAAATGCTTCGTTGGAGTATTTGAGCTGCCACATCAAAACTAAGTCTCTGTACGTATAGGCGACCGGGGCGTGCAGTAAAATGCGGAATGAAGCACCTTTAAGAATATCCCGCCTGTAAGAAAACACGTGAAGACAGCTGTGCACCACAACATAGGCTTGGCGTGTTTGCAGTAGCCCTGACCATTCCACTCTTCCAAGACACATTGGGAGCCTTGTCATGTTTTCCTTTTTTCTTCTTTTTTCACAGCCACGAAGGCCTCCCGTCGGCCACATGCCGTGCGTATCCAGTAAGTTTCGAAGTCCGCAGCGCCATTGGCTTAACCCCCATGGGCAGAATTGTTCGAACTTACAGGTGCCCGACACCTCCCGGTAATGGTAATGCGCTTCCCACATATAATCGTATTTACCCTGACTTGCACCCTGACCTCCTCAGTGCTCTCACTGTACACGGTCGGCCATATTTACGGTGAACACGGCTCACCGTGCCGCGCTCCGCGCAGCGCAGCACGGCCGGTGCGGCGGCGCATATATGCCGCACGTAATTGTGGGGTTGGAATATCACTTCTTTTCTTGCCGTAGGTGTTGCGTTAGTGTTTGCGAGCACGTAGAGGAGAAGGTGCTCGTTCTGGATATATAAGAGAGAATTCTAACTGAGTGCAGGATAAATGTTCCATTGCATTTTTACAAATCATGGCTGAAGGCACTGCGCACTGCCACGGAGACAGGGCACATTCGCTAAGCATTGGTTGTTAGCCTAGCTTCAGTACTTCATTTTAAAACACACAGCAGTGCTCTCTTAATCTGCGTTGGGAACGTGTATGTATCTCTCTCTGAACGTCATCAGCGGGTGCTTCTGCTTTCCTTCCATGCAGCGTCTGCCAGGCACAATACGATGCGCTTGTTAGGCGCGTTTTCTCGCTGTTCAGTCGATCGAAGGCAACGCAGGAGCAGTACAACCAGGACTAGAGAAACAGCCTTGTCACACAGAATAAACATTGGCTGCGAAAGCGGACTTAAGCTTACACATTGTGTGACGTTTCGCGCAAAAATAAGAAGCAAATGCGCACCGCTGAGTCTTGAGAAGGGCGAAGCACATATTCCTACATTTAGGCTAAACTAAATAGCAGTCATTTGCGACATAAAAAGCAAACGCAAGGAAGATACGCACACTCCAGCACGTATTTGTAGCAAACGACGCTGCGACAGGCTCTCCAATAGTAACGTGTGTGCCGCCAGTGTTATCCGCTGCCTTTGTCGCGTAACAAAATAGTGTAGTAATCCGACTTGCGTCGCTAAAGCTTAACAAAAGTCACAAACACAGCCAATGAAACACACCAAGCCCTGAACACCGAAAATAGAGAAATCCTGCACTATGGCATTCCCACGGTAACTGTACAATCGCCGCTTGCAGAGTTCCCTCCTGTATTTGGCATACCCTAGTACTTTGTAGGAAATGGTCCTTCCCGCTGCCGTGAAAGGTACGGCAAATGACTTCCGGCAACTGAGCCGATAGACGGCACGGTATTCATGGTATTGCATGGCTGCGACAGTTCTTTGATAAGGATAAGCAGGGATAGCTACCGCGCTGTATCCCGCGTTCTGCTCTTTGAGGCGTGCAAGCAGCGTTCATAGGGTGCACTCTTTTCGACATATGCATCTTTCTCGCAATATTTTCGTGCTAGCTGCTTTCCTCGGTATCTTCAGTCACCCGCGCTCGTCTAACAAGGTCGGGTGAAGCTGGCATGAAAGAGGAACTCGAGGCACTCTCCGTAGCACTCCTCGTTGCTAGATCGAACTGGCTGGACGAAGTAGTATGACTTGCATTCCGTCTTTCCTGTATGCAGATTGACATAACCCAGAAGCGTGTGCCACCTGCTATAGCTAGTCAGGTGAGTTTTTGAACGCTAGCTCGAAAGAATCTTCCACTGAGTTGACTAGAATGCGATTTCATGCGCGTCGCGACTACTTGGGGCTTTTAAATAAATAAACAAACAAATAAATAAATAAATAAATAAATATGAAATGCTTCGTTGGTAGTATTTGAGCTGTCACATCAAACTAAAGTCTCTGTACATATAGGCGACAGGGGCGTGCAGTAAAATGCGGAATGAAGCACCTTAAGAATATCCCGCCTGTAAGAAAACGCGTGAAGACAGCTGTGCACCACAACACAGGCTTGGCGTGTTTGCAGTAGCCCTGACCATTCCACTCTTGCAAGACACATTGGGAGCCTTGTCATGTTTTCCTTTTTTCTTCTTTCACAGCCACGAAGGTTTCCCGTCGGCCACATGTCGTGCGTAAGTTTCCAAGTCCGCAGCGCCATTGGCTTACCCCCATGGGCAGCATTGTTCGAACTCACAGGTGCCCGACACCTCCAGGTAATGGTAATGCGCTTCCCACATACAGTCGTATTTACCGTGACTTCCACCTCGACCTCCTCAGTGTACACAGTGTACATTCAACGTTCTATCACTTTACTCGCACCAAGATTTCCTATATTGCATCATTACA
>JABSTT010003629.1:0-27500 GCA_013339685.2 Hyalomma asiaticum | reverse complement strand
ACTTCCACCTCGACCTCCTCAGTGTACACAGTGTACATTCAACGTTCTATCACTTTACTCGCACCAAGATTTCCTATATTGCATCATTACACCAATTTATGCTCTCTGCGATAATCGACGCAGAAGCGCCATGTGCCATGCTTCTTTTTAACAAGGACAACCGGGAGACCCACTGACTAGATGAAGGCTCTATGACGTCTTTAGCAAGCATTTTATCTACTTCACCCTGGATGACTTGACGTTCTTCTTGAGAGACGCGGTAAGGTCGTCGGCGTACAGGATGTGCGTCACCAGTGTGGATGCGGTGAGCTACAACAGATGTTTGGCCTAGGGAGCGGCCATCAAAGTCAAAGATGTCACGATAGGACACAAGCACGCGATGGAGATCAGTAGCTTGCGTTGGGGTAAGATCAGGAGCGATCATCTTGGAAATGCCGTCGACTGGCGAAGGAGCGACGGGGTTGTCATCCGGGGAACGTAACATAACGTCAGCGTCCAAAATCGCAACCTCGCAATTCTCCAGCGCAGAGATGGTGGCCAACGCTATGCCTTGCGGAATAACTTGGGTCAGCAGACTCACGTTGAGTATGGGAACAATCGCTTGATTGTTAGTCACGGAAACAATGGTGTGCGCAAAGGCGACGTCGCGGTCCGACAGTACGTCCACAATAGGCGACAAGAGTAGTCACCATCGGCGACGTCGCGTGAGGAAGTCGAACTGACGTATTTAACGGCTTGAGGCGGCAAACGGACGTGATGGTGAGAGCACAACGCGGAGGTAGGTCCGCCGGAAGGTCAGAAAGCTGTGGCGACTCAAGTTGAAGAGCGCCCGTTGAGCAATCAATGAGCGCAGAGTGAGCAGACAGAAAATCCAAGCCGAGGATCAGATCATGGAGGCACTGCTCTAGAACGGCAAATTCTACGGAAGTAGGACGACCAGCAATACAACACGGGCGGTGCACATCCCAGAACGGCAGGAGTACCTCCATCAGCGACACGGAGTGTGCGGGAAGAGGCAGGCGTGAGCACTTTATGCAAGCGGCGGCGAAGGTTGGCACTCATTACGGAAATTTGCGCTCCAGTATCTGTAAGGGCAGAAACAGTCACACCATCCACAACAACTTCTAACAAGCTTCGATTAGTCGGCAGCGGGAAGAGAAGATTTGCGGAGGAAGTCGTGAATGCAGCGTCACCTCCCGGCGCTGCACTGTTTAGTTTTCCGGATAAGCGGTAGCGAGGTAAACGGGGACGACGGTCGGCGACCCTGCGGCGATCGAGACGACTGGCGACGGCCTGGGGGCGAGCGTGACCGGTGACCACGTGGCGACGGTGAGCGGCTATTTCGGCTTCTGTATGAATCGGGATTGGACGACTGGGCAGGAGGGGCAGAGCGGTAGCCGGCCTGTCGGTAGTCGTCCTGTCGGTAGTAAGGAGCGTACGAAGCCCGAGGCGGCGAGGACCAGCGGGTGTTGCAATAACGGGCTACATCGCCGGTACGATGACAACGGAAGCAATTGGTCGGTTGTCAGTGGTTCGCCACACGGCAGGGTCGCGATACTGTGTAGGAAACCGCTGCCCGTAATAGGACGACTGCTGACGCCACGATGTCGGCTGTGGACTATAGCTACGGCGCACACAGAATGGATGCCTACGTTGGCCAGTTCCTGCCGGACAATGGCTTGAACGATCGGAGTGGTGATAGCCGTCGAATCGCCAGAACCGGCATAAGCTGGAGCAGGGGCCATCGCTTCGAGTTCACGGCGCACACTCTGAGTCACCTGGTCCAATGAAACTGAAGCTTGCGGTTGTGTCCTAGTGCATTCTTCGCAGGAGGAAGTTGCAGCCGTATGGGAAGCCTGGCGAACACGGTGTTAATGCGCCGACTTTTAGCCTGCTCAAAGCGTCGACACTCTTTGATGACGGCGTCTACGGTCGAGTAGTTCTTAACATTAAAAGGTTGAAGGCGTCGTCTGCAATCCCCTTTAGAATGTGGCCAACTTTATCGGTCTCCGGCATTTCGGCGTCGGCTTACGACACAGTGCTAACACGTCTTCTATGTACGAGATGTAAGACCACGTAGACGTTTGCGCACGAGACGCGAGAGCTTTCATCGCTGCTAACCTACGCCCGGCGTGCTTCCCGAACAAGTCTAGCATCTTTTCTTTGCAGATGTCCCAGCTTCCGAGTTCGGCTTGCTGGTTCTCAAACCACACTTTCACAGTTCCTTTGAGGTAAAAAATCAGATTGGCCAGCATGAGAGTAGGGCCCCATCGGTTGAGCGTACTCACGCGTTCGTAATCTGCCACCCAGTCCTCGACGTCCACTTCATCGGAACCACCAGAACCGCTGAACGTGCCCGGATACCGAGGATGCGTAAGTACGAGCGTTGAAGCCGCGGGGGCGGACTCAGGCGCTGTTTCTTCCGCCATGGTAGAGGGTCGCTCCAAACGACGACCGCTGCGAAGTTACGTTGCGAAGCGTGTCGTACCCAGCACCTTCCACCAAATGTGACGGAGACGCAAGAGTGATGAATGATTATTACAGTGTTGGCGGAGCCGACAAAATGGCTGAAGGCACACACGCGCGCAAGCGTCAAGAACACTCGTCGTCGTTCTCACTTCGTATGGTTCCACACTTGTTCTCACGGCGCCGCTTCGTAACAATATAAACAGCTACAAATGTTTAGGTGACACGCCTCTTTATAAAAGAGAAATCCGCAGAGCCACAAAGCAAGCAGCATTATTACAGAATTTCTTTGACGTTAAGTCCACATAAGACACGAAAACTGACCATCGCTATTCCGCTCACATCACGCCATGCTTATTTCTTTAGTAAATGCTTGCAATAACCGAATCCAATCCTTTAGAACCGGTAAAGTGTGCGAAAGGTCACTAAATGCGGGTATGTGTGTTTTTCTGTTAAACCAGCCGCGAAGTACCCCGAAGCAAGGAGACTATGCGACTGAGCAATATCGTCCAAAGCGACGCACGCGCTTTGGATGATGTAGAGACTGCAGTGGTGTATTAAATCAGGCCACAAAGGATCCTCCCGATGTATGTGCATAAATCAAGGCACAATACGTTTTATTCCTCCACTTGAGCTCGTATACCAACACGCTGGCACCGCGGCATGAGTCGAGTACGCGCGAGTTGTGAACGGAGAAAAATACGCACTGTAAGCTTAGACTATGGTTCGCGTAAATTACAGGATGTGCTACAGTATGTGCTAAAAGCGGGCGGAAAGATGTGCGTAATTAAGGAGTCATGAACTCGTCAAGACAGAAGCGTTTACTCGGACTTCGGAACTGCCGAAAGCGTGGGGAGCTCTCATGCGCCTCGCCAGGTTAAAAAGAAATAACAATAAAATTACTAGCATTTTTCACGATTCTGTGTACAAGGAAAATGCAACATACCTTGCACAGCTGGCTGGACTTCGTGGGCTTGAAATGCTTTCTGCCTATTCCATGCCTTGTTTTGTCGTGCTTTCCGAGGGGCACAGAAAAATGCGCCAACCCTTTTCTCGACTGGACAGGGCACCCCAAGGCGCTACACGCCGGCATTGTTGAGCGTGCTCACGGGTCGTCGACTGCAGGAAACACTTCGCACAAGCAGAAGGCAGATGCGTACGGAAACACTCAACTAACTACTCGCGACTGCTTTCGAGTGAATGCAGATGCTGCGGTGTAGCGAGCAGCAGTCACGGGCGCACGGCGTCGTCGGGGAGTAGGAATAACATGACGACCGGAAGCCGCCGTCAACCGGATATGAGCGTTGACCAATGAATTCGTCAGCGGCACATCAAAACTTGCCGCTACTTAAAAAGAAGGGAAAATCTAGGGATTTAGCCGAAACATGCGCCAAAGCGATTTGGCCTAACCCGGCCGTCGCCGGCGTTGTGAGGTTAGCGAAGCAGATCGCGTTCGCGAATGGCGACGTCGCGCCTGCAAAACTGACCAGGCGCGAGCCAGGGCAGCCGAACGCAAGCGTCGGCAGTGGAAGACCAACGACACCGACGAGGTGATAGTCAAGAACGCCGGTCGCGTTCGAGAATAGAGACGGCGAGCGGGTAACACCGACGAGACGCGAGCCAAGGAAGCCGGCCGTCTGAGCAGCCGAAGGGGGAAGACGTGTTTTTCGGCGCTCCGTCGATTCGTCCTTCTCCCTCGCGTCAGTTGCGAGCTCGCCACCAACGAGAGCGGTCGCGCGGCCGCCTCGCTCGCACGAGTACGGCGCCGCGCGCGTCGTGCCCTTCCCGTGACCACGGATTAACGAACACGTGAGTGTTCGCGGTTTTCTACGGATGTGCCTGTTCTGTGAGTGTTGTACCATGGATGCGACGCCGCCGAACACCACGCAGTCTTCTGGGACGTCAGCGTGTCAGACTATCAAAAGGCCCAGCGCCGCCTCGCCGAGGACATGCGCCGCAGATCCCAGGGCGCTGGAGCAGCAGGCCGCCACAGCCATCGGCGGGTGGCTTCGGGATAAAGCGCAGGAGGCGCTTACCTCAACACCCGCACCCTCCGAATCGGCAGATACCGCGGGACCGCCCGCGAACCACCCACCACCAGCCGCAGCTGACGAGACAGCAGCTGCACCTGGCCCCCAGCAATACGGACTCTTCCGCGCTGCCACCTCTTCCCCGCCCCGGACGAGGAGATGGGCGTGTCTGCATGCCGGGAGCGCCCGCACGACAAGCACGACGACGACGACGACGGCCCGCGGAAGCTAGCACGTGCGATACCTCCGCACTTTGTCGTCGCCCTCGCAAGCGCCGGCAACCCCCACGAGCACGGCACAACCTATTTCTCCGCCCGCCGGCTCTGTCGACACCGCGGCTGCCCCGCCAAGGACGGTCGTGACCTTCGTCGGCAGCAAGAATGCTCGGCGACGGAGAAATAAACGCAAGAGGCAGCAGCGGGCGCAACAACGCGCCGCCGAGCCCACAGCAGCAGCGGCCCCTCCTTTGACGGGCCCCCTCAACACCTCGGCCGAACGTCCGCCCCTAACCCGTACCCCTGCGCCTGCCGACGACGCATATCTACTCGTCGTCAGCAAAGCAGCGCGCCGACGAGCACGGGCCCTGCAATCGGCGGTCATCGAGCCCCACACAGGCACGGTAGGGACTGTGCTCTACCGCCCTCCACTCCCGGCAGTTCCTTCACGGACTCGCCTCGCCTGGCCCTTCCCGCGGCACTCTCCTCGTGGCCCGGTGTGGCGGCGGTGCGCATTAACCACCGTCGCAACATTGTGGCCGCGGATGCGTCGTCGGGGGAGAGCCTGGCCGAGCTCCTGACCATCAAGGAGCTCAACGGCGTGCCCGTGACTGCCCGGGAACCAGCCAATCGCCGCTCCAGCCTCGGGTACTTGTACGGGGTGGACGGTGACATCACTGACGAGCAGCTGCGTGCCGGGCGGGACTCCGCGGCTCCAATACTCTCGGCAACGAGGGGGGACGCGCCGTAAAGGTGCGTTTCGGTGCTCCTACCCCTCCCGAAGTTGTCAAGATCCGCGGGCTGCGGCTTCGAGTTCGTCACGTCAAGCACGACACAGCAGTGCCGACGGTGAGGGCGCTTCGACCACGTCGTCGAGGCATGCCGGCGGGTCGGTGCATGCATCATCTGTGGCCGCCAACACCTGGCCACGGACCTTTGCAAGCCCCGGTGCGTGAATTGCAACGGGAGCCACGCCGCCGACAATGCCACTTGCCCGCGGTGGCAGGAGGAAAGGCGCGTGGCGACCGTGCTGCGTCATCACCGGCCCTGCTTCGAGACGGGCAGTCAAAGCGGCGGTGCGCGAGGGAACCGAGAGGTGCGTTCCTACGCCGCTGCGGTGAAGACCGGCCCGTCCAAACCACCTGCCCTGGCTCACGGACGCCAGCGCCCCGCGCCGGCACCCCGCCCTGCCACCCCACCTGCTGCTGCTGCTGCCGACGCTTCGACGCCGCCTGCTGCTGCCTCACCGGTCCCCGACATCGACCCGCGCGATGCCCTCATCGCCGTGCTCGTCGGGGTCATCAGGGATGTGTGGACTGTGTACCAGCAGACCACCCGATGCGCGCGGCATGCGTAATGTTTGCCGCCCTGCCAACCCCTCTGTTGCAGCGCAAGTGATCGGACACTCGCCTGCGGCGGAAACGCCACCACTACAGTGTGTTGCCCCGAGGACGAAGCCGGCCATGTGCGTGCGGTGTGCTCGTGCTTGAGCTACCGCGTCATGAACACTTCTCACTCCTCTTTTCTTCTTCTCTTTCATTCCCATACCCTACCCAAGGCGCTTAGCCGTGCTCCCTTAAGGGCTGCAGAAATTAGCGCCTTTTTCCTTTCCTCAAGTCACTAACAACAACAACAAGCGTCTTCAACGCGTCCCGCCTCCCGTGTCTTTGCGTTTCAAACAAACGTTTACTTGAGTAAACGCTACACAAGTTTCGCTTCAAACCGTTCTTCCAGCACCCGCGTCGACGCCCGTTTCAACCGGGTCAACGGCGTGCGCACCGCGCTGCTTCGCATCCCATTAGGGCCTAACCGCATGCACGCGATTTTCGAGCGACAGCGACGAGCGACAGGATTTGCTGTCGCGAAGCCCCATCCGTCGCTGTCGCTCGTCGCGTCGCGCGTTTTTGGAAAACTAGAAAAGATCGCTTGTCGCCCGGAAGTGAGCGTGACGATTTCCGGCAACATGGCGGCACGCCTGATCCTCGCTTCGGTTGCAATTTGCTCTTGATGCTTGTTATCCGCGCGTTATTTAAGGACTGCAAGGTATAGACTACCTTCTTTAGAGCCACATCTCAAGCGGAGAGTGAAGGCCCAACCGCATGCACGCGATTTTCGAGCGACAGCGACAAGCGACAGCGACAAATGAGCTCCGTCGCGCTGTCGCGTCGCGGCGGCTGCAACCATATGTTGGCGACAAAGTGCCATTGTTGCTAGATTGAAAACTATCGCGTGCACGCACGTAAATGACCAGATGATAAATTTATTATTGCTTTTTTTGTGAGAAAAAAGACATAAAAGTGTTCGGCGACTCCCTTTTTTTCGCAATCTTTTGTTTAACCGCGACAGTAGTACCTGCAGTGACCTCGAGGGGGCCCCCGGATGCTACGCCGCTACGCTACGACCAAGGAGGTTATATATTACTTTTCTGGAGTGGAAGCGTGCCGCCGAAAGTGAAGCCGTCGCCGCCATCTTGCTCAAGGAAACAGTAGCAGACGACCACGCAGACGGCGGAGCGCGTAGACAACGCGACGCTGTTTCGTGGTGTTTAAACACTGTGTTCTGTTTTTGCTAAGCATCTAAATATCTGAGAAGGCAACGGTGACTTCGCGCGTCACTTTCGGCTGCACAAATCGCGTTGAGAAGAAGCCTGGAAGGATATTTCACGTGTAGGTTTTTCTCACTTTCTTCACGTACGGCTGCCCGTTTTCAGTGCATTTTGCTAAATAGAGGGCAATTTTAAACGTTCGCATCCACATATTACCTCCCTACGCCTGTATGAAAGATAACTGTAAGCTTAAATACTCGCTAGTGCTTCGTTTTCAGATGCGTGCATACAGGATTTGCTACGGGCTCGTGTTCTGCTAAAATACACGTCTGATGCACATATTGGATAGTCACTGCAGTGTTTGTATGCGAACTTTAGAGGAAGGGCACCTTTTCGGAGCATAGACGCAGATTTGTTACGCGTACGTGTTGAATGCGCAAATGCAGCGAGCGCAGTGAGGGACGTATGGCGTGTTTCTCCGTTCTACTGGTTTCGGAAATGCAGGAAAAAGAAATACTGTGCGTAGCCTTCTGACATATGTGTTCGGAGGGGTGGATGGAAAGCTTAAAACAGCCACTCGATCACCTCTGCTCTAGTGATACCGAACAACCCAACCTCTGTCTTCAAGTGCATGCTTTTCGACGCGTGTCCCGTGGAAGAAATCTCCTATGTATACTTTTACAGTCAGAACTAAATGAGAAAGTTTTCCGAACGCACCCAACGGGTCTTGATAGACGCGGATCTGAGAAGACTTCGCAAACGCTAAGAGCAACGAACCATTTGGAAAAATGTACGTGAAATACGAAAAAAAAATAGAGCGTGCGGCGCGGAGCATGCAGAAAGCATGCGCAGTAAGTAAGGAGGCGTTGGCTGTACTCAATCGGTTGGATACATGCTTAAATAAAGGGCACGAATGCATTTCACGTCAGCTGGCAGTCGCACAGTGCCGCATATTTGCGCTATATCGCATTACCACATCACAAAAACCTAGTTTCTACTAACAGACAGAGTAAGCCGGCAAGTACGATTTGCAATAGAACCTCTCAGCCAGCGGTGTTCTTTTGTTTTCCTCGACGCCTGCACCTGAGTACGGACGCGGGAAAATTTTTTTCTCATCTAGAAAACACCGTTGGTAATTGGCATAAGGATAAAGTTCGTTTCTGTCTCAATGTTATATCGTGAGGTTGCAATACAAGTCGAGCGCCTATCTTAATACATTGCCGTCTATGGCGCGCCCGCGTACTTTTTGCTCTAGTAACATGGCCGCCGCCGGCTTCACTTGGCCCCGTAGGCAGCTGCAGGGACTTCCACTCCGGAAGTTTAATGGAACCTCCTTGGTCGTAGCGTAGCGGCGTAGCATCCGGGGCCCCCTCGAGGTCACTGCAGGTACTACTGTGGCGGTTAAACAAAAGATTGCGAAAAAAAGGGAGTCGCCGAACACTTTTATGTCTTTTTTCTCACAAAAAAGCAATAATAAATTTATCATCTGGTCATTTATCTAGTTTTAAATTCTTTTTTGCAATTTACGTGCGTGCACGCGATAGTTTTCAATCTAGCAACAATGGCACTTTGTCGCCAACATGTGGTTGCAGCCGCCGCGACGCGACAGTGCGACGGAGGTCCTTAGGTGTCAAGCGTACATGGGAGAGGGTGCGTTGCCAATATTTCTGGCCGAAGATATTTTCATACGTCAGCAAGCACGTTCGCTCCTGCACGGACTGCCAGACGCGAAAGTAACCGCCGGGGAAACCGGCCGGTTTCCTCCTACCGATCCCACCTACAGGTCGACCATTTCAGCAAGTGGACATGGCCTTTTTTGGACCTTTCACCAAATCCAAAGCAGGGAACCGCTACATCGTCGTGATTACCGACTACCATGCAAAATGGGTCGAAGCTGTCGCGTGTGCGGCAGCCACTGCCGCAGAGGTGGAAAGAGCTTTCGTCGAGCAAAGTGTCCTGCGTCATGGTGCCCCGGAGAGAGTGATCGAGGACCGCATTTCGTTGCCAACTTGACTAAGGAAATATTCCGGCTCGTGGGTAGCGAACATGCCCCCACAACAGCATACCACCCACAGGCCGACGGGTTGTGCGAGCGTTTTAACCGCAAGTTGGCTGACCTGCTCAGCATGTACTACATACGTGTCCTCGCACCACCTCGACTGGGATGAATTCCTGCCATACATTATTTTTGCGTGCAATTCTTCCACCCACGAGACGATCGGATTCATTACCTTTTTTTTCAGCCGACGCTACCGGTAGATGTCAGGCCGGGCACGCAACGTGGATTCGGCTACACCCTGGATGCGATGAAAGTGGCTCGGTGGCTGCGGCAGGCTCGAAAATTAGTGAATGAACGGGAAAGGCGGCAGCAAGAAAAGAACAAGCGCAGCTACGGTGCTAAACGACGCAGTGCTGTGTATCGTCAGGGGGACTTGGTGTACGAATGGACTCCCTTTCGAGCAAAACGAAAGACAACGAAGCTTCTTCACAGATACCACGGACCATTCCGTCGAGTGCGCCGGGCAGCCGAAAATGACTGGGAAGTGGTAGACAAAATTGGAAAAAAACATGGCGGTGTGAATGTTCCGCGATTAAAGCCCTGCCACGTTCCATTATATTCCGATGCCGATGACGCAGACGATGAGTCCAGTGCTAATCACGAGGTGCGCGATCCAAGTGGTGAAGTGTGCGAGTGCAGTGAATACCGCGAATTTCATCAAAGTGCGCGAGCGCAGTGCAGGGAGTAGTGACCACGAATTACGTCGAAGTGTTGTGCACGAGTGCGAGGCCAATGGTGGTGTGCGTGAGTGTGGTTCCCGAGTGGACGAAGGACTTCGTTTGCGTCATGGTGCGCGCGAGACAGAGACCAGTGATGCAGTGCAGCAGCGTGAGGGCTCTGACTCTTAAACTGAACTTTACAGCGACAGGCACTGTAACACAAGTCATGTCAGTGTCGCAAGTGGCGACAACTGGCAACAAAATTTCGCCACTTAAGACACTGACACCGACTTGTATTACAGTGCCAACAAGTGAACTTTAGTGACTTTTGTGTCTCGCGATTTTCCATTTTTTGTTTTAAGTTTTTCACCCTTTAGACAGATGTATAACCTTTTCATAAGCGAGCACCTAGCATACTTGTACGTAAAATTGTTTTTCGTATGTCCCTTCGTGCCTTGCGAATAAAACGAGTGGGCCACTCTGTTTCGTAAGAGGGAGGTGTCGCGAAGGAAGGGTCGCACAGAATGTTCTTTTTCTCTTTCAACTGCTGTTGGAGAGGGACGCTCGAACAAGAATTCCAGCCGTCGAGAGGCCGCTGTATCCGGTTAGTCCCTTTGTGCCCCATGCCCAAAACGAGCTGGAAGAGTTAGTCCCTTTGTGCCCCATGCCCGAAACGAGCAGGAACACCGCAGGGGATCTCCGGAACGACTTGCCACCGAAAATGGAGAACATGTGTGGGCGTCGCGGTCATGTTCTGGAATGCGTTGTTTCCGTTAGTTTTGTAGCAAGGCCGGATTCACGCGACCACGAATACTTGCGCGTGGAACATGGTTACCTTCGGCTTGGCTGATTGGTCCGTATAAGCGGTTTGCCTATTGGTGGGAAACAGTGGTGCGCCGAGACGTGCGCGTTCCCGTGGATGCTGAAAAGTTCGATTTGGGCAGAGACTCGGGCCTTTTTTGAGAGAGCAGACTCGGCGACCACGACGCATCACACGACCGGAGACCACTCCGGCAGGCCAACGGGGTATGACATCATTTTCTATGCTTTATGATCGCTGCCCAGTGTGTTTTGTAACTTCAAACTGTGTTAGATAAACAAACCCCCCCGTGAGTGCTCTCCCAGTTCATCGTGTCGACTACTCATCGCTTGCCTGTGCGGAGTGGCTCCCACGCCTCTTCGTCCTCCTGATCTTCCGATTTCTCTAACATTAACGGCCCCGATGTTTCGCTGCAATAGTTTAGCCCAACGCATGTCCTCCACAGAAAGTCGCGTCGCCTACCTCACGAAACGTGCTTTCAACCGCAGGTAACCCGCGTCCGCTACTCACGCTCCTACCGTCGCTCAAGGCAATGCTGGGCCTCCCTCCCCGCATTTCGCCACGACGCAGTGCGAGGGATTCTTCCCGAGTCCACCTACCTTTCACAGGACAACATTGTCGTCTGTTTTTCGTAGGCAGTTTGAATCTGCTGCTGCTCTATGCGCCTGGCCCGAAGAACACAACGCTCGAATCCTGTTGACACAGCTTCGTCCTCCTGCCGCTGAATTTTTGGGGCACCTGCCAGTATCCAACTGTACGGACTACGACAGCCTCGTCGAGGCACTCGAGACCCGCTATGGTGACTCCGATCTTCGGCACTTTCATCTTACAGAGTTACAGGACGTGCGGCAGGGCAAGTACAGCCTGCAAGAACGTGCAGCTCATGTCGAGCGTTTTTCGTGAAAAGCCCTCGCTGGTTACCCAAACTCTGCTGCCGAGTTTATCACTACCCAAACCTTCATAGACGCCATCAATGACCTCGACGTTGAACGCTTCGTCCGCCTCGCCCGCCCATCTACTGTCCATACTGCCTTACCTCTTGCCTTGAAGCGTGACCTCCGCCCGATCAAAAAAATTCGATGGGTCCAACTGGGAAATTTTCATTTGCCATCAATGGGTCTTGGACCAGTAGCATTTTCGCCACCCATTGCATGTGTTGCACTAAGAATCAATGGGTGAGCCTTTAGCTGCAACAAGGGATCCAAGTGGTCATCCATTTAAGTGTAACTGGTTCAACAGGACAGCCAATTGGACAACCAGTTAAATGTAAGTAGCCCTACACGAAGTCCAATTGGGAACCAGTTGTTCACATATGGTGCCGAACCGAATGCCAGTTAGTTCCAATGGTGTATGCCAACTAAAGCTGAATGGTGACCAACTGGTCACCCCGCTGGCTTCAAATGGCCAGCCCATTGAAACAAACTGGTAAGCAAGTGGTTGTCCAGCTAGTGCCAGTTGGCCGACCCATTGAAGCTAACTGGTAATCCAGGGATTCGGGTTAATCCTAACTTGTATTGAACCAGCTTGTATTGAACCAACTTGTATTGAACCATTAATCCTAACTTGTATTGAACCAGCTGGAATGACCTCGTAGTGACCAGTTCATTCCAGCTGGAAGACCAATTGAAACTGGCTGGCGACCCAGTTTGTTTCACATGGTCATCCTTTTGAAGGTAACTGGTACTCCATTTATTCCAGACATTTGACCCGTTGACAGTAATTGGTTTTCAAGCAGTCGCCAGTCCATTCTACCTGGTAAGCCAATTGAGGCTAACTGGCGGGAAAATGGTTGAAGGTAATTCAGCCCGCTAGTAAATTTTAGTCTGAGCCAACCGTTACTAGCAGGTGAGCAAAAGGGCCTAGCTGAAGTCTGTTGGTTGATCCAGAGGCGTTGATTATCGGGTCATTACAGATGTGAAAGAAAAAAAGGCAGATTCCACGTGCAGTAGGAATCAAGGAAATGCGAAGCCGGCATCAAGAACGTAAAATGGATCTCCACTGTTCTCTCGCTATACCGCTTACGGTACATATGAAGTTCAAGAAAACGGCTGCAAGAGCACCATGACTGTGGCATGTAAACCATGCCGTTCATACACGCATTTCATGATTTTCATGTTATGACCTGCCATTTATGTTCTTCATTTAGCCATGTTGTGCCATACCAATTTTATATACATCCCAATAACGAAGTGTCCAGGACAGCACCAAGGGCGTGGCATGTAAATCATGCCGCTCATGACATGCATGTCATTATTTTCATGTTATGACCTGTCATTTCTGTTCTTCGTGCAGTCATGTTGTGCCATACCAATTTTCGTATACGTCCCATTAACGAAATGGCCAGGAGAGCACCAAGAGCGTGGCATGTCAATCATGCCGCTCATGACACGCATGTCATTATTTTCATGTTATGACCTGTCATTTATGTTCCTCATGCAGTCATGTTGTGCCGTACCAATTTTCGTATACCTGCCATTAACGAAAAGGCCAGGAGAGCACCAAGGGCGTGGCATGTAAATCGTGCCGCTCATGACACCCATTTCATTATTTTCATGTTATGACCTGTCATTTATGTTCCTCATGCAGTCATGTTGTGCCGTACCAATTTTCGTATACATGCCATTAACAAAACGGCTAGGAGAGCACCAAGGGCGTGGCATGTAAATCATGCCGCTCATGACATGCATGTCATTATGTTCATGTTATGACCTGTCATTTATGTCGATCATGCAGTCATGTTATGCCATACCAATTTTCGTATACATGCCATTAACGAAACGGCCAGGAGAGCACCAAGGGCGTGGCATGTAAATCATGCCGCTCATGACATGCATGTCATTATTTTCATGTTATGACTTGTCATTTCTGTTCTTCGTGCAGTCATGTTGTGCCATACCAATTTTCGTATACGTCCCATTAACGAAATGGCCAGGAGAGCACCAAGAGCGTGGCATGTCAATCATGCCGCTCATGACACGCATGTCATTATTTTCATGTTATGACCTGTCATTTATGTACCTCATGCAGGCATGTTGTGCCGTACCAATTTTCGTATACATGCCATTAACGAAACGGCTAGGAGAGCACCAAGGGCGTGGCATGTAAATCATGCCGCTAATGACATGCATATCATTATTTTCATGTTAGGACCTGTCATTTATGTTCGTCATGCCGTTATGTTGTGGCATACCAATTTTCGTATACATGCCAATAACGAAACGGCCAGGAGAGCACCAAGAGTGTGGCATGTAAATCATGCCGCTCATGACATGCATGTCATTATGTTCATGTTATGACCTGTCATTTATGTCGATCATGCAGTCATGTTATGCCATACCAATTTTCGTATACATGCCATTAACGAAACGGCCAGGAGAGCACCAAAGGCGTGGCATGTAAATCATGCCGCTCATGACATGCATGTCATTATTTTCATGTAAGGACCTGTCACTTATGTTCGTCATGCAGTCATGTTGTGGCATACCAATTTTCGTATACATCCCATTAACGAAACGGCCAGGAGAGCACAAAGTCGTAGGTGGCTAGATAGATAGATAGATAGATAGATAGATAGATAGATAGATAGATAGATAGATAGATAGATAGATAGATAGATAGATAGATAGATAGATAGATAGATAGATACGCTCAAAGTCGCCGAAGTTCGCTAAGAAATGCTTCACATTTAAAAACGGTAAGCCTGCAATGGCTGGCTTACATCACATTATGTTTAAGTGCAAGTAAATGGCATGCTGGAAGCAGCACACATTCTCGGTGAGCACGTGTCTGTATGCAATGTTGCTGTATGCTTAAAAGCGTGCACATACAAAGAGAAAACAAGGTGAGCAAGAAAATTTATGAAATACTGGAAATACAAAGAACGATACTAGTGTTTCTAAACTACAGAGGTCTCCCAGCTTTAAACTTGAGTGGGGCCCTGGCGTCCTCTGCCCCGCAAATGCTTTGAACTTGTAGATTTAGTCAACCACATACTGCATAGGATTGTTGCTAACCTAAACGCTGTGCTATGCATTCTTTACAGCGTTTGCACAAAATACCAACACAATGCTGATACCTTTTCTTTTCCTCCTAATGCATGCAACAAGTAAATGCATATGGTTCAATTCCTTATCTTAAAAATGAAGCCTTCCGAAGTCAAAGACAGGCGCAAGATCACCTTACCACTTGGCCAATTTTTCAATATCTCCAAGCTTCTCCACAATGTAGTGATTCATATGTTTTACTGCCAAAAGGTATCACACCAGCTGATACGCCTCGGCGTTCCAGGCGATCCCTGTAGCACTCTTTTTTTTATTTTTTTTTTTATTTTTACCCTGTAGCACTCCGAAACAATGTTTCGCCAAAGAGGTCTTGTAAAACTGGCTGCTTACGAAGTAACAACATTATACTGCTACTTCAAAGCAGAAACAGGGTGAGAGAACATTGAGACACAAGCAAAAAAGATCACTGTATTTTAAATGTATCTTTTAGACATCTGATGCAATGATGTGGCATGGAGGACTTTTTAAACGTCTTTCAGTTCAGGCTTCAACCACACAGAAGACATTCTCTGGTTAGAAACAGCGATTCATTCTGGCACTTGCTAACAAAGTGACAGGACAAATCTTTCTTGCACAGAAATACATAATCTAAAACCAATGTAACATTCCACGACTCTCCACTCGGGTATATGAAAAAAAAATCACAGCATATCCACGGGGTGAATGATGATGAGTGGGCGAAGCTCCGGAGTGAATCATCGGTAAACCGTGAATCTTCCGTGTGATTCGCCCAGTCGATCATCATGTAAAGACGTGAGAAACACTGTATTCGAACGCAGGGATCTCGCGTTTAAGGGGACGCTAGCATAAACGCGTTAGAAACGTGCAGTACACCCTAGAAAGGGGGAGAGGCCACAGCGTCTTACGCAGCCCCTTACACAGGCCGGAACGCGCACCGCGTTTCCCGATGCCATCACATGACTACTGAAAGAGTATAAGGCGGAGAGGACACAGCGTCTTACACCAGCTTCTTACACGCGCCGTAACGAGCTAGCACAAACGCATCATCATCATCATCATCATCATCATCGTCATCGTCGTCGTCGTCGTCGTCGTTAGAAACGGGCAGTCTTTCGTTAATTTTGGGTATTGAGTGTCATCGTGGTGCATGTTTCCATGTGGGCTTCGTGGCGTAGTGCATGGATACAGTGCCTAGAAAACATACTTACTAGTGTGCCGACCGCCGAGCGTTTCTTCGATCCCGGCCGCGGCGGTCGCATTTTCGATGGAGGCGAAAATGCCTGAGGCCCGTGTACTGTGCGTTGTCAGTGCACGTTAAAGAACCCCAGGTGGTCTAAATTTCCGGAGCCCTCCACTAAGGCCTTTCTCTCCTCTCTATCTCTTTCACTCCCTTTCCTCCTACCCCACGGACGCTTAGCCGTGCTCCCTTCATGGGTTGCAGAAATTAGCGTCCTTTCCTAACCGAACTACAATCATCATCATCATCATCCAAGCGTTTCCAATGGGAGACGCTGGCACCGCCGGTGATGCCTGCCGCCGAAGGCCACCAGACGGCGACACTCTTAGGGACCGTGCTAACCGGGCGGCGCGCCGGGCGCGGGCGCGCGTCGCACGCGCGGTGCACGCGCGTTGATTGCGTTTCGGATGCACTTCGGGTGCGCGTTCGTATACGCAGTAGGTTGCAGTATATTTGCGGGGTGCACGCGCGTTGATTGCGTTTCGGATGCACTTCGGGTGCGCGTTCGTATACGCAGTAGGTTGCAGTATATTTGCGGGGTATTTCTGCTTTAGGCAAGTAGCGTACGGTGCCTCTGCATGTCACGCCTGTGTTTCTTTTCTGTGCGCGTGGTTCGCGCGTGTGTCTCCAAGAAACCGCGATGTCGTCGCAGAAAAGGAAACGTAAAGACAGCACCTGCTTTGTTCCTTATAGTACGAGTGGATACCGCTCAAACAACGAGCGGGTGTCATTATTCAGCGCACCTGCTGACCCAGGACGCTTAGCGGAGTGGAAGAAGAATATAAAGAGCAAGGATCGAAGACTAACTCGTTTGTGAAAAACACTTCGAGAATAGCTGCATTGAACACTCCTTCAAAATTACAGTGGACGGTGTCATCAATGAAATCCCCCGTGAAAAACCGTGCCTCACATCTGATGCCTTGCCCACTATTTTCGACGATCATCCTTCACATGAGGCGCCCCGAAGAGCACCAAAAAGGAAAGATCGAGCCCGGAGTGAGGAAGAACCTACGTATAAGCGTCGAAAGCATGACCTGGAATCTGACGAAACGTGCGCTGAAAACCACCTTTCCCGATTGCCCACCATGCGACTCATCTACACAAGCAAGTAGAAACTGTGAGGAAATTAGCGACCGCTGCTGCATCCAGAATGAAATCCAGGCATCCAGCAACAAAGCCTGCCACCCGTTTGAGGACATTCTTCTGCCTGTGACATGTATGAAAGTACCCACTGCACAAAGTGAAAGCATAGCGTTTGCTCTGTGCAAAGCAGAAGCAAATAACTTTTTCGGCATTTTTACTGAAAGAATGGTGGTCTTGGGAACGCTTCGGCTTGCGATGGGTCTATCACAGCAACTATTTACTTAAGAGGCAGAGAGATATATCAGAGAACTGTCGGAAACCAGTACGAGGCAGAAGCTTTGCTCAAGGAGGTGGACGCAACTTTCTTGTGTGCCGGCTGTGGCATTAAGCCTACGTCAACGAAGTACACTGCGTATAGAGACATGTATTTCCCTGAAAAATGCAAGATCACGACGCCGTCCAATGGAGAATCATGTGCGCAATGCAAGTACCAGCGCAGGCTTACGCAAAACAATGTACGCAGGTCGATGAAAAGAAAGGCTTCATGCGACGACAAAAGAAAGCTGAACATTTCGCGCACTTTGGCCAGAACCAGGAAACGTCTGTATAATGCACAGGTGCAAATTGATCAACTGAAGGAGCAAAACCAAGCAAAAAGCGAAGAGGAATTTTGGTCAAAAGTAAAGTGCCTTCCCAAAAAGCAATAGCTTGCTGTGATGAACTGTTTCGCGGCTGCAAGAAGGAAATCAACCAAAGGAATGACTTACGAAGATGAGTGGATTGTTGAATGCCTGCTGATGCGGATGCGAAGCCCCAGGCTTTACGAGCATCTTCGACGAGAAGACATAATGGTTCTACCAGGACGCACTTGCCTACAAAGATACCTACGCCGATTTAAAGGTGGCTTTGGCGTGAACCCCAAAATTTTTTCAGCATTAAGTGAAAAAACGAAAGACATGGACACTTTCAGCTGCCGCGGAGGGATCGTCCTTGACGAGATCAAGTTATCAGAACATCTCAACGTGAAGTCGTCTGGTGAGTTTATATGCTGAATTAAAAAGTAATTGTTAGATTAGGTGGTACTTGTGTAGCTCTACAGGGCAGCTCCGTCTTTTTTCTTGTTATCGCTAGGCGACATTGAAGGCTTCGTTGACCTCGGCGACCACACATCTGCAGACCAAAAAGGCGTACTGGCTGACCATGGAATGGTGGTTATGTTTCAGCCGTTCACAGGTAAGTTAGCTTCCTATAAGTACATAATACACCGCAAATGTCAGATGACAAAGAAAAATACTAACAGGGAGTTTTAGTCTATCGGAACGCAGCAAACGCAGATTTCGCGTAAGGTTAACGTTACCCGTGGAACACCGCGCATGCGCAGAACGTAACGTATACGTACCCTTACGTGCCTACGCTATTTTCGGAAGATATCGTTCAACGCTAACGCTCGCAAAGGGACCGTACGGTCTGCCAAGATGGCGGCCGTCAGTCGAAGTGAGACCACTCGCTTACAGAATCTGTCGGGACATCGGCCTGCATTGTTAAGCTCGTTCATTACCCGCTCAGTTCTTATTTGCCTTAGGTTTGGCTAATTAAGCTTCGCCAGCCGTGTATTGGTGACAATGTGTCGCCGTTTCAAGATACGCTCTCAGTAAGCGGCACACAAGGCTTAAAATGTGAGTGCACTCGCTTCACGGCCTTCGATACTGCGAGTGCCGGCGCTCGAAATCTCAGAGGCCATGTCACTTTGCTCACGTTTACGGTAGTCTCGTCGAGATGGCGGCACTGCCACCGGGGCTTTTTTTTTCTTTTTTGTACATCGGCTGTTCAAGCTGAGACGAGTAGTGTGGTGCATTACGTATGTATAATGCTTGAAATGGACAGTATTGTTTGGCGAAGTATTCCTTCAGTCACAAAGGCGACTGGATGAGCCAGCCTTCGCAGGCACATGCACGGATGCGCACCCCCTGGGCACTGGCGAAATGTTGCAGAAGCTCCGGGGCAGTGGATGACAAGTGGAAAATCCGCCCTTCTCAAAGCGGGAATTTCGGCGAAATTTCTCGTATGCGGCATAGCCTCGACGACATGGGCTGCCTGCGTAGCTTCTCTGGTTTCCAAAGTATAAATTAAGCGCTCCTATGTCATCGCAACTTCGAAATGACAGGCAGTACGGGTCAGAAAGGAGACTCGATGGCGGCATTTTGAAAACGAAGCGATGTTTTCGGGTCTGCCGACCACAGCACTAACAACACACTTACACGATACTGGCTCAATGATTTTGTGGCGCACTTAGGGATTTAATAAGAGTTATTTTAAGGTGTAGTTGTCGCCGTACATGCCTTCGCGTTAGCTTTAGCGTTTCGCTCTCTTCCGCTATACTAAAAGTCTAGTTTGTGCCGCTAAGTGCACCCAGCTTTACCGTAACGTTAACCTTAACGCTAAATCTTTACGTTTTCTGCTTTCCGATATACTAAACCTCACTAATGACTCTCACCTTGTCTTTTTTTTTTACTAGGCAACTGGACCCAAATACTAGGTGTAGTTGCATCCAGGAGCAATGTCAAGGCTGCTACATTAGCCAAAATCATTGTGGAAAGCATAGTTCTTTCTGAGCAAGCCGGTTCATACGTTGACGCGGTAACTTGTGACGCTGCAAGTTGGAATAGGAGCATGTGGCGACTGTTCGGAATACAAGGTACTGACGTTTGCTTCAACTTAAGTTTCACGTGAAATGAGCAACAATGACGCGAGATCTTGTGCAATATAATTGTACGTACGTATTTTACGTTCAAAAACGGCACAATAACCGTTTTAAACGTTTGCCGCAGAAGGGACTACAGATTAATTTGGCCGCCAAGAATTCTTTAATGTGCGATTGACATTTGTATCCACGCTGCCCGTACGTATAGATTAGAATGAGTGTCGGACGGAACTATGGGCTGTAAAGTCTTTGCAGATTTCGCTACCAGTATCTAATTTTTTAAAGGAGTACTGACACCAAATTTTGAAGCTGAGTTTACTCTACTATACAACTCTCCTATATGCGTAGACAGCTCTGAGCAAATGTTAAGCTCAGGAAATGCTGATAAGATATTTTAATTGGACGTCAAAGCCAATATTTACATGGCGTGCCTACTGACATCGACACTAGTGTGACGTCACGGCTACAGTACAAATTTTGGTGACTTCACGCAGCAGTATGGCAAATTGTGATGGCATCAGGTACAAAAACATGCAAAATGGCGCTCGTGCGTCACTCTCGGTCGTATGCTCTCGCCGTTCAGTCGCCGTAGTTGACAGTGCCCGTGAAGCGAGCGAGCGAAGTCGAATTACCCTCTATCGTCGTGTGTGCCAGCGTATAATCGGAAGTCAAGCTCTCTATGGTGCCGACATTTTGCCACTGAAATGCCGCGGAGGTCTCGGAGGCCACCTTAGCTTATCGCAGGCTCCGGAGCCACGCCGACACCTACCGTGCGTGCCGTACGTTGCATCTTGCACTGTGCCGAAGTATTTGCTGTCGTCGCGGGGTCACTATAAAAAATTTTGTACATTGTTGACTCCGCACTTGCTGCAGACGCTGTGCGCGAGAGACCACTAGGCGAAAACGTCACGATTTTTTGCGGGAACACGTCACGAGGGCTCATTACTATGCACATACTGTGTCGTGACGTCAGGCTACAGTAGGAACCGAAAGCGGCTTTTAAAGGCATGCTGTAAATGAATTTCACGGCGCGCTCACGCTTACCAGTACATTTCTGGGCTCTGGAGGGCTTGGCCTTTCATTTCATGCAAAAAACTTCAACTAAATTTTCGTGGCAGTACTCCTTTAAAATGGCCAATTTGCTTATTTTAACAATCGTAGGACGTTTATGTTTTTCTTTTTTTAACACTTTCCTTAGTTTTCTGGTTCACATTGATATCATATGTTCTACATTGGTTTTAATGTAGTCTTCAGTATTTTGCAGAATGGCTTAATTTCTTGGTAATTACCTATATGAGATCACAGCCAATACGAATCCGCAAAGCAATTGGTCTTCCTGAAACTGACACAGCTAGCTATATAGCCGAAAGCGTAATAAAGAACAAGGCGCTGATTCATTTCATGCAACCAATGTGAAATAACATTTCTTTTTTTTATGTTGCAAGGTTGAGTTTAATTAGAAGACATTGTTGCGTCAATAATGGGTACACTTCGTCAAACTTGGTTCATGGTAGCCACGGAAATCATTCGGAAACGTAGATATCGATATTTTCATGTGAAACATCGCAGTTCAGTATTTGATGCCATGCATGCGTCAGCATGTTCTGAGAGTTTCAGGTGAGTTCAATAATCATCAGTTCCGTGGTGTTGCATGACTAATTACGTAAGTGAACTCACTTGTAACATGTCTTTTCTTTAGGGTCTGCAGGCCACGTGGAAAACAGTGCAACCCACCCGGTGGACGACAAGCGGAAACTTACTTTCTATCAGACTTCCCGCATCTAGTCAAAAATCTGGGAAATATTTTTATCTCTAAAGGATACCTCACGCCATCAGGTTATGTTCACTCTGGGATAATTCAAGCTGCTTTTGATGCAGACCGCGATAACATAACGCTCAAGGTAATGCCACGAAATCACTGATGCCCATCTCAAGCCAAATCAGTTTGAAAAAATGAAGGTTGACATAGCGTTTCAGTTGTTCGGTGATGAGGTTCTAAAAGGGATATTTCTACACCGACAGCACATAGCGTCCACGTACAAAGCAGTGCAACCAACAGAGAACTTCATAAAATTAATTAATCGTCTTATACGAGTTATGACAGCCAGAATCAGCTGCAAAGCACTAAAGGCTGACAGCCCTGACACGCGTTTTCTTGAGAGCTTTCTCGAATACATCGACAGGTGGGAAGAAAGTGCTAAACCGTCTGGAGGTGGTTTCTTGACAGCACGGCTACCGGCTTAAGGGTAACCATTCGAAGCACTCTTGATCCCCTCTCTTACCTACACTCGGAGTGCGGTTTCAAGTACCTTCTAACTTCTAGATTAAGCCAGGATAAATTGGAAAATCTTTTCGGAATCATAACACAATCATCAGGCTGTAACGACCACCCGACAGTTTCCCAATTTTTAATTACAGTAAATTTGATGGCGTTCTTTAATCTCGCCAAGTCCCCGAAAGGAGGAAACTGCAGTCAGGACGTTGTGAAGGCACTTTTAAGCCCTACAGATGCTTCGGACGCGTCAAGCAGTTCCCTCTTCGATGCACTGGATGGCCTGTTTGAGCAGGGAAAAGTGGACGATATAGAAGAAGCTATCCAGGCTGCCTCTGATGGTGACCATGAGGGCTACAATGAAAAAAGGAGCAACAGCGCGCTACTTTACTATGTTTCAGGCTATGTCGCCCGCAAACTAATAGCAAAGACTGCGTGTCCTGATTGCGCGACTCATCTTTGTGTTAATCGAGATAAGGCTTGCTCTAACGCGAATGCCTACATCACTACCAAATTTGATAACGGTGGACTTGTGTACCCTAGCCCTGCCTTGTCAGAGGCAATTCGACAAATGGAAGAAACATTCACATCATATTTCAGCAAAAATGAGTTGCACGCACGTAGCCTACCTGACGTTGTGAATGTTCTACATTCAGTGACGTTTCCGAAGCTTGGGTGCGTTTTACACGAAAATGGAACTGTTGTAGCCTTAGTGAAATTCTATGTACTGTTGCGATTCAGGTTTTCTGCTCAAAGGACTGAACAAAGAAAGAGATGGGCACAGAGAGCGAGCAAAACTGCTGAAACAACGCCGCTGCAGGTAGCTGTGTTTAGAGCAGAAGAACAGATGTTTATTTCTGCATGATCGTTGTATATTATGTGTTGTTTGTGCGCTTGCTGCTATTCTAGTTTTCTGAGTACGTATACGGATGATTTGCTTCACAATCCTTGAATTACTGTGATAAAGTGTTCGCTGCACAACAATTATTGTTCAAGCATATCAACATTCGATCTTCTTTAGCGCACAGGTGTGTGGTCAACTGAAAAATAAATTATATAAATAGAGACTCATTGTTTCATTACTTCAGCACGATGTGAACAGAGCAATGACCTTGGTGCGCATTATTTTGTTGCATTACAATTAAGATGCACGTGTAAATGCGGCAATAAGAATTATTTTTGTCGCACCTCTTAAAATTGTCCGCATGTAATTAACATCAGCCATGGAACTGTGTACCCGCATTTAGCGCGCGAATGTGCATCACGTTTAGCTGTGGCACAGCTCCAAATGCATGGCAGGGGCACCTTTCAAACCCATCTTCCTAGATATGCGAAATCATACGCTCAGCGGAACTCAGTTCTAGAATGGCCATCAATTGTATAAATTGTGCGTAGATTGCAAAACACTTCGATAGTGGGAAATAATGAAAGTAGTTAGAATAGGTAGACGTTGGTGGAGCCAAAATTTTTACAAGTCTTCTTCAGGGCATCTACCACATTCATTAGCATCATTTCTGTATGCCCTGTAAGGGGAGATGCTATCAGGTTAGTCTGAAAAATTACTAACGGTACTCTAGCATAAGCAAATAAAGGAATGAAAAGTTGAGATTTGTTTTTTTTTCTGCACATGTACAGTAAAAAACAAAGCAAAAGGCTACAGAGCCTGACGGAGGCTTTTGCTCCGAGATACACTCAGACATAGACATTCGGCACGCAACTTGGGCGCATTTACAGAAACAGTTTTGACAAAAAAAAAAGAAACGAAAAAAGCAGCAGCAAATTTTGACCATATTATAATCATGACAAATATGAAAAAGGAAAACGAGACAGTATGTTGTAATGAAATACCTTAAAATGATCATTTTAAACATATATATATACTAAGCGCAATGAAAAAAAGCGAAATCGCAGAAAAGAAAGGAAACCGAAAAATTAGAATAAAGGCGGAGCCGGGGGGTGGGGGGGGGGGGTCGCTGCCCATTTTTCTGTCAATGGTGTCATAGTACACAGTCCGTTGTAATGGATATCGGAAACATCTTATAGATTAGTCTCACGTTATATTTGTAATTATTTTAAATAAATACTATATCGCAAAGGCCGAATGATATCTACAGTGCCTATAATATACTTGTAGGCATACATTCTAGGTTCTTTATTACAGCCACCGAGCGCGTGCCTAGCTTATTCCCCAATCGGAATGAAATCGGTAGGTGACGCGACGTTTGATGCGCACACCATCAGATTTACAAATTACACAGCGTACAATAATCCAATAGTTTGCAGTGGTCTTTGCAGCAAATTAAACGAGGTCTGTACATTACTTCAGAAAAAAAATCGGCCAACTCTAACGTAGTCCGTAATATACTGACACCTTGTGTCACCCATGAAAAGTTTTCCCGTTTAATCACCCTCAGTGTGTTTATGTGATTAAACAGACCATTACTAAATTTATGGTGATTTACAACAAATTGGTGTGAATTTAGCATATGTGGAGATGTGCCCCATATGATTGTTTACTTTAAAACAAGTTAAACTTCTATCTCGGAAACAACCAATTCATTTCACGACTGAAATATAGCGCTGGTATCATTCAGTGCTATTTTCTGCATCGTCAGTACGTGCCAACAAGCCCAAATTTCGACCGCGCGGACGTATTTATTTATTGGTATTTTTCGAAGAAACACTCGATATAGTGTAGCGTATCAATGATAACTGTGCGTACGTACGTTTAGAAGTGCGACGAAATCACAGTCTTTCAATTAAGGTTTGCACCGCAACCAGCGTTCCGCAGCGCGAAACGGGTGGGCGTCTTTTGTAGGCGCGCGTTGGCGGGAGACGCCGCTCGGTATAGCACGGTCCCTACGGCTATCGCCGTCTGGTGGCCGCCGTTGGAAGGCATCATTCTCCGTGCCATCCGGCCGCCCGCGGTCGGCACACTAGTAAGTATATTTTCTAGGCACTGTAGCATGGCTTCAGGAAAGAGGTAGCTGGTAATGATGATGATGATGATGATGCATTTGTCCAGGTAGCAGCCTGGACCCACAACGCCATCTATTGAGCTATTCATAAACTAGAGGTGGCTACATACATACATACAGAGGAGGGACAGACCCGCACCCTAAGGAGCTTCGCCCCTAAAAATGCGATGCTTCCCACTGGGAACCAACACAGGAATTTGTGCAGCACTTTTCTTGATTGGGCCCTTTTCTTAACAAAGGATCACAATGTGATAAAAAAAATAATGGCAGCCCATTCTAGCAGAAAAGTTGGTTTTGACTTATTCAGCTACCAGTGGACTTTGTAGACTCAAAACTTACACCTGCGCTTTGAAGAATTGAACTGACAAATGAACTTTAAAAATTATGAAACATGAAATTCTGGGTCATCTTTATAAAATTTTCATGTAAAGCTGTGTTCAAAATGTGAATTCCAAGTACAATATGAAGCGATTCTCAGCTTTAATCTTAGTCATGATTCGAAATACCATTAACTGCATGGTCTACACATAAGCATCACAAAGGACTGTCACCAAACTTACCACACATTACGTCCAGCTTCCATGGCTTGAGCAGAACCTTGCGGGGGCGGTCGGGAAACCTTGGGCAATGTTTTCTTGTATAACAGAAATCCATGGCAATGAATCTGCTATTTCCCCGCTTTCGTGCATTACGTGTTTCTGTATAAAAACCTACCTTACAGGGACAACTTAATGAGCAAACAGACAATGAAGCCTAGGAAAGCATGGGGGAAGTTACTTGTGGTATTGTAATCGTGGAGAAAGTAGAAAGGAATTAAAGTGGACGAAAAGTTCAGAGCATCGGACGCGACATCCGAAGGTCGTGGGTTCGGGTCCCACCGAAGGCAGGTTTGTCTTTTCGTCCACTTTAATTCCTTTCTACTTTCTCCACGATTACAATACCACAAGTAACTTCCCCTATGCTTTCCTAGGCTTCATTGTCTGTTTGCTCATTAAGTTGTTTCTAACAAATAGAGAACGAGCCCCTGACCCCTTCCCTTTCGTTACCTTGCAGGGAGCGTTTCTTAAGGACACCCGTTTAGCCAAATGGTGACAAAGAGGTCCTTAAAAAGAGAGAATCTTTATTTTGCCCTTGCACATATTCCCAGGCGTTTTTTTTACCATAAGCCCACGTCTTATGTCCACCTGTAGTGATTAAATGGACTATAAAGGCATCCCTGTCACAAAACGATATATTCGGTGGTTTCCGCTTCTAGGGCGTTATATCAAGAAAAATTGCTTCGGTTAATAGCATTGGTACGTTGTACTTTGCGCAGTCCCATCAAAGCGAAGTCACATTTTCTCTAGCCAAGTTCTGAGCCTGCTACAACAGCTGTCTCACATGGCTCATTTCAACAAAAGCGCATAATGTATATAGCAAGACTGTTGTTACACATTTTGCAAAACATGACCGATACAATTTTTGTAAACATTCATTGCCTACTATTTTCCATTCAACTGCGGGCCATGGTTAGAAAGTTAAAGAAAAGCGAATGAATATTGCATGTTGTGTAAGCACAATTTTGCTTTTTTTGTTTTTATTTTTTTTCAGGGCAAGACTGAAATCCCACGGACACTTTTGCCTGCTAACCACAGAAAGTTCTATCAGTACAAACTCTTACTGCACATCCATACATGAAGGATAATCAGCACCAACAGCCCAACAGCAAATCTGGGACATGGCTGTGGTCAGTTAACTATGCAAGCACCATGAGCCGATATCGAGTTCATATGAAATTCATGTGACAAAAAAAATTATCTCTTCTTATTCATGCACTTGCTCTGCCTAAAATGTATCCATATCAACAGTGATAACCTTACTATTTTTTGAATGCTTTACTAAACTGTGCAATGACGAAACTGTGTAGTTGTGATCTACAATGCTCAAAATTGTTTGAACATTTGCAGCTTTCAAAATGTCAATTGAGAATATTAATGATGATCACAAATACCTTCATTTCACTTTCACTCTGATGCTGAGATAGCGGGCCTTGGAGAGGCGCTTCGCGCGTCAAGGGTTCTTGAACTCTTTGTTCATGTGAGAGAATGGTGGGGCTCTCGCTTCTTGTGGCTTGATTCATTCTTCAGCCTGCATTTGGACACGAGGCACAGCTCACTTTTCCATTTCATACAACAATGATAAAAGGCAACATTTCCGTCTCCAGTGCATTGTACATTAGGAATATGAGAAATATCTAAATATTTTCTTTATTTTTTTCAAAAATGTCAAAGCTTTTAAGGAAGCCAGTTGTGCACACTTGCGTAATGTCACAACAAAGATATTAAGACCTTCATTAAATAAATTTTGCACAATATGGATATTTTTGCCTCCCTACCTTTTATCTTCTCCTGCAGGACCTTCTCCTGCAGGTCCA
>JABSTT010003628.1:0-30015 GCA_013339685.2 Hyalomma asiaticum | reverse complement strand
GAAAAAAAAGTCGTCTCGGGGCCAAGGAAGGGGCTGAATTTTGGAGATTCGAGAGACTGATAGTAGCAGTCGCGGGTACAGGGACTTTGGTAGCCCCACCGCTTCCAAGAGACGTGTGAGTGAGGAGCCAGGAGGACGACAGGTCGAAGAGCACTGAGAAAAGACTTTATACAATAATGTACATAACCCACGGCCGTGTCTCCGTAAAGAGCTCTTGACACGACCGGGTCCACATAAGCAGCCCCCGGTGCACCCAGATGCACCCGCTTTTCTACACTCCTTGGGTCGCTTCCTCCTCGCGCTTTCCCACGAAGCGGCTTGAGTGCGGTGCCGGTCCGTGCCTGCAGTCATGCCGGGGGGTCCTCCCAACGTCCATTGTTCTTTGTTCTTGTCGACCGGCGACCAGCGAGGTCGCTTTCGAAAGATGTAAACTGATGACGCACGGACGCCTTCCGGAAATGCACGCTGTGGGGTCGGTCGCTGGTGGAACTGCACGTGCTGGCAGGGGAATTTGAGGCACAACAAGAACAGATATTCAGCTCTAACAGATCAAGCAGACAATTGCGTTCAGGAAGTCAGTGATAATTTCACACGGATTGTCACAGAGTGTGCAATAGAAGTAGGGGGGTAAGATCGGTAGAGAGATTACTAGCAAAATTTCCCAGATGACTAAAGATTTGATTAGAAAATGGCAAGGCATAATAGTATCAAATGCAACTGACAGAATAGAACTAGCGGAGCTTTCCAAGTTAATCAATAAGCTTAAGACAGCCGACATACGAAAGTATAATATGGAGCGGATTGAGCATGCTCTAAAGAATGGAAGGAGCCTGAAAGTGGCGAAGAGACATCTAGGCATATGCAAAAATCAGATGTATGCATTATGAGACAGGCAAGGCAGTGTGATCACGAATAGCGATGAGACAGTGATAATAGCAGAGGAGTTTTACAGAGATCTCTACAGTAGTCGTGATAACCAGAATAGTGAACGGGGAAGCAGTTTACAAGAGGCCGACATTCCACCAGTACTGACAGAGGAAGTAATGAAAGCTTTGAAAGATATGCAAGCGGGAAAGGCGCCCAGTGAGGATCAGATAACAGCAGATCTGTTAAAGGATGGTGGGCAGGTTATACTGGAAAAACTGGCAAGCCTGTATATGCAATGCCTAATGACTGCGAGCATACCGGAATCTTGGAAGAATGCGAACATCATCTTAATCCATAAGAAAGGCGAAACAGAGGACTTGAAAAATTACAGGTCGATTAGCTTACTGTCAGTCGTCTATAAGGTATTCACCAAGGTAATTGCTAACAGAATTTGTGCCACCCGAGATTTCAGTCAACCTAAGGAACAGCAGGGTTTTGTAAAGGCTACTCAACAGTAGACCATATTCACACTATCAATCAGGTGATAGAGAAATGCGCGGAGTATAATCAACCCCTATATATAGCCTTCATAGATTATGAGAAAGCATTTGGCTCGGTCGATGCCTCAGCAGTCATTGCGGAATCAGGGCACAGACGAATATTACGTAAGGCTACTGGAAGACATCTACAACGGCTCCACAGCCACCACAGTCCTCCATAAGGACAGCAGAAAAATACCTATAAGGAAGGGCGTAAGACAAGGGGACACAATCTCTCCAATGTTATTCACAGCATGTTTACAAGAAGTGTTTAGAACACTGGATTTAGAACTGCCGGGTGTAAGGGTTAATGGGGAATACCTCTGTAACCTTCAGTTTGCTGATGACATTGCCTTGCTAAGTAACTCGGGAGATGAATTACAAAGCATGATTACTGACCTAAACAGGCAAAGTAGAACAGTGGGCCTGAAAATTAATATGCAGAAAACTAAAGTAATGTTCAATAGCCTTGGGCGAGCACAGCGATTTGAGATAGCTGGCGAGGCATTGGAAGTAGTAAGTGAATATGTCTACTTAGGGTAGGTGGTGACCCCTGATCCGAATCATGAGGATGAGGTAATTAGGAGGATTAGAATGGGGTGGAGTGCATTCGGCAAGCATTGTCAGATAATGAATGGTAGCTTACCATTTTCTCTGAAGAGGAAAGTGTATAATAGCTGCATCTTACCGGTACTCACCTACGGGGTAGGAACTTGGAGGCTAACTAAGAGGGTTCAGCTTAAATTGAGGACGACACAGCGAGCTATGGAATGGAAAATGGTAGGTGTAACCTTAAGGGAGAAGAAGAGAGCAGAGTGTCAGCCGCAGTAGGGTCAGCCGCGATAAGTGTGAGTGCAAAGTGCAACAGTCAGCACGGTGATTTGCCAGTGAGAAGAGAATGTGCCAGCAATTTCAAGCGACATGGCCAGGCGAGTACCGCATGGAAGCTGCCGCAATGGGTGGCTGCTGTTCTCGATCACATGCACTTTACGACTTCTCTGGTGCACGAGATCTAGCAGCTGGAGTGTTAGTAAACCACTTTATAAGGGGCACTGCAATGAGAGAGATGGTCCACCCACATGGTTGGCTGCCTTCCATTTAGTTTGATCCCTTTTGTAAGAAACACGCTCCAGAGAACAATTGGTTATAACGGAAAAAGTGTCCTTGAAATTTGGTCAAAAGTCTTCCTCGGAAGAGTTGTTAGCTCTAAATGCGCTGCTGTTGGCTGCTAACCACAGTTAAATGTGGAGACTAAAGGAGGTGATAACCAAGTAATGTGAGAAATTTGTGGAGGAGAAAACATAACTGTATTATGAGTGACACTCTCTACCAAGCAGATTATATAAAGGAAAATGGTATATCCATCATCAGCTTGTCTATGCCCACTGCAGGGCAAAGACCTCTCCCACAGATCTCCAATTATCCCTGTCCTGTGTTAACTGTGCCCAATTTATCCCCGCAAACTTCCTGATCTCATCTGCCCACCTAACCTTCTGCCGCCCCCTGCCAAGCTTGCCTTCTCTAGGAATCCACTCTGTTACCCTTAATGACCAACGGTTGTCTTGTCTTCGCATTACATGGCCCGCCCACGCCCATTTCTTCTTACATTCTATTAATATGTCCCTAACACATGGCTGTTCCATAACCCACTCCGTTACAGTTTAAAAAATCTGTAGCCTCTTTTAGTGGTCAGATGCATAGTGTGCTCATATTGCAATAAGAACCAACTACTGTGATTTTTCGAGGTAATAGATCTCAATAAAGCTTACTTGATATGTTCCTTGGCACACTTCGTCATTTGTGCAAGGTTACAGGCTCCAGAGATGCGTAGATTGCTTGCAATTAAACTTTTACGGGCTACCTCAAACCACCCACCTGATTTCCTACAATTATTGGCCACACTGTGTGCTGCCGTCATCATGGGCAAAGCAACGAAAGTGCACCGCTACCATACCATGGCCTTCAAGGTCGGCACGCTCCATCAAACTTCACGACATTACCACCAGGGGAAGGGCAATGTGCTGTTGCACCATGCAGGAGGCAGGTTGACCGATTTGACATCACTGCTCGATTAAATTTTCGTTTTTGTGCATTCTTACGATTTAAAAATCATTTTTGTGTTTGCTGTGGATTTCTACCATCAGGAGCATGACAGAATTGCCTCAGGGACATGCCATTGCCTTTACCTTGACATGCTAAAAGAAAAATCGCCAGTCTGCCTTTAATGCAATACAGCAAAATGGTTGTGCAAGAACTAGACAAAGACAAAGTGATGACAAAGTGATGAGCCTTGTGCAGTAACCAGAGTGGCGCTGCTAGCGCATTAAAAAAGACAAAAACTAGTTTTTTTCTTTTTCTCAAGCCGGTGCGGCTTGACGGGCTAGGCCAGCTGTAGCTAGGGGTGGGATCAGGTTTGAAGTGAGGGGAGGACACGCCGGGTCGAGGGATGCAGACCCACGTTGCGCACGCTCACACCCACGTACACATGCGCTTGCTCTCTCCTCGCTGTCACCATGCCTTGAAACACGCCAAGCACGATGCCGCCGCTTCGCTTTTCGTCGTGGCAGAGAACGCGCTTCCGGTTGCTGATCGCGCAAAAATGACAAAATTTGGGGCAAAATCCGTAGCTTGTTGGCGGACGAAATTTGTTATTTTGAGGGGGTCTCCCACTGTCACTTCGTTACATAGAGGTCTCAAATACATGTGCTTCTATGGAGTAACAGCAGGGAATAGAAAAACTTCGTGATATCCAGGAATTCGTTATAAGCAGGTTTAACTGTATTCGTCTGAATAGTAACGTTAAGTGCGAATCGAATAAAATTATTCAAAATTTCAAATATTTGCACACCTGCAATCTTTACCTGTAGAAAATACTTTTCACACCATTACGGTCACTGTAAAATAAATTAGTGCACTTTTCGAGACTGGCCAATCTCAGTAAACGAAATCGAATCTACAGTGCCACATGTGGGAGTAAAAAACAATTTTCGACTCAAATTTGCCCAAAAAGAGACTGTCCTTGCAGCCAAAGCAACTGCTGCCAAGTACCTTGTTCTTTCCACACACAGACAAGTCTTTCTGTGGCTGCTAATGTGCCAGCTGTCACAATTTGGCCTACAAACACTTAGAAGCTAGATCCACTGCTCAAAATAATGGCTGCCTAGCATCCCTTTAACCAAGAGTATCCAGCCAGTGACCTTCTGCTTGGCAACGCCACCACAGACGTTGAGGTAGTGGCAATCAATGAAGCACCTTAATGGAAACGTCACCACAGTGCTGAAAGGATGTGAATCCAAAGCTAACAATTTATTTTACAAACTTTACAGTGCTAGCCAATCCCAAATGTCCAACCTTTAAAACCTTCAGTTAATGGTGTACTTGTGTCAACTATTAGAAAACAATGCAATGATGTAAAAAAAGCTCGGGTGTGTGAATATTCAAAATTACGAATAATTTTGAAATAACATTGCTATTGGATTCAATTTGCACTGAAATTTTACTATTCTAACTATATAAGTTGGTAATTAAGGGAAAAAAATATGCTATGCCATGTGACAAGTGCTCTATTCCCGCAAGTAGTGCACTTCACCGCTTAACAATCGCGTAATGCGGGGGAGCTTACACTCGTACTGTGGTGAAGTTAGCTTTCTGTTGCACAGGTCCCCTGTTGGACTTTGGAATGACACTGTGGGGGTACACTATGTTGTATTGGCGCGGCCGTCAGGAACGCCGACGCCGGCAGGCACAAAGGACCGGCGCGCAGGAGCGCCCGGCCTACGAAGTAATCGCCACCAGCACCCGAGTGGAAAAGCCGTTTATTCCAGGGGGAGCGGGTTTAAATAGTCTACACGACACCCCCTGGGGGGAAAAGAACAGAACACTGAAACAAAACTGAAACGACAACACCACACACTAGTCATACAATAAATTTTTTTGCCCATGTTTAGCAGCACATTTCTCCATAATTTCATATGGCATTTATTTATTTATTTCAGAAGTACTGCCAGCCTCTCATATGAGGCCTTAGGCAGGGCAGGGTGATACACAAAAGGAACAGATATGGAAGTAGAACGACAATAAAAAAATACATATCGTTCAAAGCTTCACCACCAAGATGTATACGTCGAGAAAATATTCGGAAATTATATGAAAAATATTTAATTCGCACCGGAACAAATATTTGAATTTGGTTCGCATTCAAAAGTGTGCCTTTCACACAGCTCTACAAAAAAACACATTTTTTTCCCTTTAACAAGGTGTGGTTCCTATCATGTGGCAAGGATGACGGCATGCTGGCCACCTCCGGAGACGACCAGTGTTTTCTTGCCGGCGAATTTCCCTGCAACGACCTTTGGCTCAAATAGGTCATCGTCTCCACCGTGACCTAGTTGACCATTAGTGCCAAAACCCCACGAGTGCAAGCGTCCTGCAAATTTAAGCACAGAGACACAGACATGTCTATTACAACTGCAAAATGTGAGCAATCTTCTTGTACTCTATTTCGTACGTCTTCAAAGACCTTGACCTAATGAAATCCACAATGTAGCCAGCCATTCAATCTCAGCCCCATGAAACACCATGCATGTTTTTCTTTCAGAACTGAGGACAGTAACTTAGTCCAGAGTTTAACAAAATGTTCGTGCACTGCACACACAGGTACCTAGATCCTCCAACACAAATGAAAGATCAGCAAACAACGCTTGAAACAGTGTTGGTCTTTTGTTGGTGAAGCATGTCTGCAAATGGCAATTGGCAACAATAAACGAAGTCGAATGAACAGGAGAGAACAAACGCCAAGCTGTCACTTTTTGCTATGCAAAACTTGACTGCACGGCTCAACTTGTAGCCACAAAGTGTCATGAAAGAGCTCCTGCATCTTTAGTTGCAAAGGTTGATTGACCAATGATTATGACATTAGCATGATATGCCTGTAGAGATAATTAGGGGTGCACGAACACAGTAGTAGAACCTTGTTCAAAGGTTTTTTTGAAGGAATGTGGGAAAAAAGTATGTAATAAAAACTCACCAAAAAGTCTCGTAATTTCGCCTGGGGACTAGGGCACTGACACACGTCAAGATATTTCAGTATTAAAAGAGAAATCAGGAGTTTGACAAAAACTTCTAGGGAATGCTCAGTCTGAGTCAAGGAAAGACTGCAAACAAACACACACAAGAAAAATTTTTAAGCTAATAGGACTTTTCAGCTCTCATCTGAGAGCCATGTTCATGAAAGCGGCTCCTGTATGGGGGCCAGAACAAGGCCCCTATAAGGAGGCGGAACATATTTTAAAATTTTTATTTCTGCATTTTGTTGCAGTCTTCCTTTGCCTTCCACAACATTTTACTATGCATTGTGAGAGGTTTTAGGCTTGTACTAACTGCGGTAAACATGAACTCAGTAACGCATGTTGCAACGTGCCCAAAACATTTTGCACACTGTTGACATCACGTGCGTAAGCACCTGCATTCGCTTCCAGGAGCAGCCAAAAGACAACTCAAAAGTCAGAATTTTCTAGAAGCAGATTTTTTTTTACCAAATGGCATTTTCAGAAGAATGAATACAGTAAATATTTGAATAATGTGAAACTCCACGGGGACACATCACCTCCTCATTCCTGGAGCATTTTTTGACACCAACCAAAAACAAAGTACAGAATAAGAAAGACGAGAAACTCAAAGAAGTGCTATGACAATGCAAGGGCGCAACATAGAAGAAAAAGAACATAGAAGAAAATAGATGCACTAATTATTTCCCAGTGAAACTGATCTTTTTACAAAAAATGCTCGTCTTATCCAGAAGGGGCACGCATGCACATTGGTCACAGTGCATGGACAAATGCGTGCCTTTTCAACAAAAAGTGCTCTCTGAGCCGCACATTAATGCAACGGTCCGCCTGGCCTACATATGGTTGGCCACATGAAAGTGGTCCTCTCTACACAGCACATGCGACACAAGGGCATGTGTGAGGCAGAAGAAACAGACTTGGGAGCAGTTTTGGGAACAGCAAAATGTTCATTTGGGAGCAGGAGAACCTTTATTTGGAGCAGCTCACAACATTTAACACGATGTCTTAAGAGCTAAAAAATTTTCGAATTTGGAGCAGCCCAGGCAATCAACTATCTTTTTCATGACCAGGGGTCAGTACATTTTTCAAGATTGAAGACATTCTCACTGCACCAAAATTGTTGACACACAACAGTCTTTTAGTTAGACCACCGGCATAATTTCGCCAATTGCTGCTTTGACTACTTGGACTGGTATAGCGCATTATGGAAAACGGGAAACGGTCAGACAGAAACAAAAGGACAGAGCGGACATTGCGCTCTGTCCTTTTGTTTCGGTCCGTTTGACCGTTTCCCGTTTTCCATAATGCGCTATACCAGTCCAAGTACGTCGATCCAACTCGCCCAATCTTGAACACTTGCTTTGACTACTTTGTAGATTTTCTTATTTAGCTTCTGAAGGATACTTAGCACTTCTTGTAGGTTAGTTAGTGTTTCCTTTTTTCAGGACAATCTGGTCACTTTAGATTTTGTCGAGATTTTTCTGCTTCACACTATTACGAAGAAGCTCGTCTGAGCTTTTCACCAGCACATTGCCTTGTATTGTAACACTGCAATACTGTGGTGCCAACTAATCATGAAAGATACTCCAATTTATTGTAGATACAGGCGTTCCACATGTCTTGGGGCATATGTATGCCAAGTCTCATTTGTGCAGGAGAAATCCAAGTCCACAAAAGGTCCAAAAAGCTCTGGACAGTGAGAAATGGGCCTGTACCCTTGAAAATTTTACCACAGTTACAGGAACCTCTGTCAAAGTGAAAGGTATGCTGTGAAAATGCCATCAGATTTGTGAGAGCCTGTCATGAGTAAAAGGGGCCCACAAACACAGGCTAGCAGACGAAACGGAGAGATCGGCGAAGTGGCGCGGGAAGGCACGCGCCGTGGACACGTCGATGTCCACAATTGGTTGACTGCGGGCTCGCGGCACGCGGCCCGAGGAGAGATCGGTCATGGAGAAGGCTGAGCTGGCATTCTCTGCGCGGCACCGGTCGACGAAGGGTGTCTGGCCAGCTACGGTCTGGTGACGAGGAGACGAGGGCGTCGGGCTCCGGGGTGCCGTCGATCTGGCTTACGATCGAGCACGGACTTCGGAGTGGCAGCGGCCGAACTTCAGCAGTTCCCGGCGTACCCGCAGCGCTCCACCTTCGCCGGCAGAACGGGACGACCGGCAGAAGAATCGCTGCAGAGGGCCGGTCTTGGTTGGAGACCGGCATCACTATTGAGGAGGCCTAGGCTGGGCTAGGCCTAAGCGGTGACTCGCCACATCACATGCGAAGCAAGGCGGCGGACAAGGACGGACCTTGCATGAGCGGCGGCCACCATCAGCAGCATCTTCGACGACAGCGACGGGACACGACCCACCAGAGAGCTTCGACTCTGAACCACACCACGTCGAACGCCCAACGTAAGAGCGTCCAACTTCAGTTGAACGGCTAGCAGTACCGCGCACGTAAACGCGAGGCCCATGGTTGAGTGACTCCTGTTGGAACTGCGCCCAACGCGGAGGATCTTTGTATTGGCTATTTAGTTCGTCAAGCTAACCTGTTTTAGTCTTCTCTTTGTGTGCGGTTTGATGTGTATTCGTACTTTGAGTGTCTTGGTGTGCAGTTGTATAAAGTAACGTCTTTTGCTTTTTGTTAACGCTTCACGCCTCTCGCCTCCGTCACTCTCTCTCAATCCATCGGAGCAAGCGCTCCCGAGATCCTCCCACACAAACTCGTGACAAATAATTGGCGAGCCTTTGCCAGGATTAACATCTCCAGGCCCAGTCACGAAGGATCGTCGGGGGTTGCGAAGATGGATTTGGAGCGTTTGGCGGCGATAGCTAAGAGTAGAAACCTGTCAGGAAAGGAGGTGCTGAGGTTATTTGAAGATGCCCAAAAAGAACGGGAGCGAGAGCATGAAGCAATGGTAGCTCTACTAAAACAGCAGATAGCTAAGGCCGAAGGGAAGCTGATGTACCGGAAAAGGGAGGAGACATCATGTGTAAATTTGCGAGTAGTGCAATCAGTTGAAATTGGTGAACATGAGGCGGAAGTTATCGAAATTCCGGAAATTCAGGCGAGTCAGGAGATCGTCTCGGTGGAGTCGGAGGAGTGCGGCGCGGTTACCGCAAGTCTAGAGGAGCTCGAGTCGGAGGTTGAGGATGCGGGCGTAGGCGCCCAAGAGTTTATTGAGGATGCGGGCGTAGGCGCCCAAGAGTTTATTGAGGATGCGGGCGTAGGCGCCCAAGAGTTTATTGATGATGCGGGCGTAGGCGCCCAAGAGCTGATTGAGGATGCGGGCGTAGGCGCCCAAGAGCTGTTGAGCGCAGCGGAGGAGAAGCGCACCCACCGCCGCTGCAGGAGAATCAAGAGTGTATTGCAGGTTGCTGCAAGCACTGTTCTGATGAGAGCCACACAGTGGAGGATGTGAAGCAGAGTCACGATCCGCGCGACGATCGTGCTGAACGCGGGAGCGAGCATGGGGAAGTAGTAGTCCACAAGGAGAGAGAGGTAAATGAGAAAAGGCTAAACAGCAATGGGAGCGAGGAGGTCTTAGTTGAGAAAAAGGCAGACGCATACGCTGCAAACGGACTTGAAACTAAGACGCGTCGAAGAACGCGAGTTCGAAACAAACTAAAAGTGAGAGAACGCGGTAAGGCAACCGGGCAGGGATCGAGTAGACGCCGGGAACAGTCGGTCGCAAGAGGCGAAAACGCAATGGTCTGCGTCGACAGCGTGCGTTAGGTAGACACACAAGAGAAGCGGTTCAGAAGAGGCGTTTGTGTCGGAAAGAAGACAAACGCAGGATCCGCACGAGGTGGTCGCGACGGCGCGCAGTGAGAAGACGCACACGAGAGGATTGTTGGATGAGTCATTTGACCTTTGACCGCACCAGGCGTCCGCGAGGGAATGTAGCAAAGAGGAGGCGCCCGAAAACGTTTAGCAATGCTAAAAAACGCAGCGGTCGTAGCGAGAGTTGGAGGGAGCGTGCTTCAGCAAGGAGGCCCAAGAGAGAGTTGCAGACTCGTGGGTTGCGCGAGCTGTCGAATGGAAGTAGGCCCAGAAATAAAGCGGAAAGGTTTTTTCTGTGGCCACTGAAGAAAAGAGATGGTTGGTTAATGAATAGGATGGCTTCTAACGGAAATGAACAGTGACAGGCTAAAGGAAATAGATAGACAGAGCACTTAGTGATTTGAAGTGATTAGTGGGACTACCAGAAAGGTGGATTAAAAATGTTGGAGGAGGATAAAGAGCAAAAGGGCGAGGTAGAGAGGAGGAGATCCGCACGAACAAGAACGATAGGGAGATGAGAAAAAGGTGAGCAGTTAACTAGCTAATGGGAAAGGAAGGAGAATGGTGATTGTCAAGGTTGTTTATAGGGGTAGCGGAGAAAGAATAGCAAAAGCGGATAGAGCAGTGTGGAAGTCCGCATGGAGAAGAACGCTACGGAAAGATTGGATATCTCTGATTACAGCCGCCGGCATGAAAAGGATTATAAGGAATGGCTGTATGTCCGCACAGCAAAGGGTGTTATTGTGGTGATGTGTACAGTCATGTATAGTTGTGTATGTATAGTTGTGTGTGTCAGGTATAGGGCATAGACCAATCCTTTAGAGAGTTAGTGGTGGAAAGGGAAACAAAAGAATGTCTTGGCCAAGCTCGTGTATAGGGAAATGTTAAAAAGTATGTAGGGCCGACAATGCGAGGGTGGTAAAATATGCATTAGTAGCATTAGTCCTATGATTGGGAGACGCAAAGAAGGGCTACAGGGCTGCATAGGAAGGTGCTGCAGTGATCAATATGTATAGCTATGTACATAGGTTGCTATGTACATAGATATGGTTTCAAGGAAATATGTATGGTATTGGTAGTGACGATATAATGAATTGATACCGTGTATTGATGTGAGATACTGATCTAGGGTGTTGTAGTGTACTGTTCAGTGGACAAAATGTGAACTCAACGAACACTGACTTTTGCTATGTGTGAAGTGATTATGTATTAGTGTTGTGTGTGCTGTGACCAAAACGTGCGTGATGTGTCAGTGTATGCGCGAAGAGTGTGGTGGTGGCCAGTGCTACAGTGAGCCGAGGAATTAAGACATCACAAGTTTATTTTCAAAAGGCAAGAAGATTTGGCAAGGTACCGGAGAATTCGGAAGAGGAGGAGGAAGCAGTTTTTTAAGAAAAAACTCTTAAAAGGGGGGCCAATGTCATGAGTAAAAGGGGCCCACAAACACAGGCTAGCAGACGAAACGGAGAGATCGGCGAAGTGGCGCGGGAAGGCACGCGCCGTGGACACGTCGATGTCCACAATTGGTTGACTGCGGGCTCGCGGCACGCGGCCCGAGGAGAGATCGGTCATGGAGAAGGCTGAGCTGGCATTCTCTGCGCGGCACCGGTCGACGAAGGGTGTCTGGCCAGCTACGGTCTGGTGACGAGGAGACGAGGGCGTCGGGCTCCGGGGTGCCGTCGATCTGGCTTACGATCGAGCACGGACTTCGGAGTGGCAGCGGCCGAACTTCAGCAGTTCCCGGCGTACCCGAAGCGCTCCACCTTCGCCGGCAGAACGGGACGACCGGCAGAAGAATCGCTGCAGAGGGCCGGTCTTGGTTGGAGACCGGCATCACTTTTGAGGAGGCCTAGGCTGGGCTAGGCCTAAGCGGTGACTCGCCACATCACATGCGAAGCAAGGCGGCGGACAAGGACGGACCTTGCATGAGCGGCGGCCACCATCAGCAGCATCTTCGACGACAGCGACGGGACACGACCCACCAGAGAGCTTCGACTCTGAACCACACCACGTCGAACGCCCAACGTAAGAGCGTCCAACTTCAGTTGAACGGCTAGCAGTACCGCGCACGTAAACGCGAGGCCCATGGTTGAGTGACTCCTGTTGGAACTGCGCCCAACGCGGAGGATCTTTGTATTGGCTATTTAGTTCGTCAAGCTAACCTGTTTTAGTCTTCTCTTTGTGTGCGGTTTGATGTGTATTCGTACTTTGAGTGTCTTGGTGTGCAGTTGTATAAAGTAACGTCTTTTGCTTTTTGTTAACGCTTCACGCCTCTCGCCTCCGTCACTCTCTCTCAATCCATCGGAGCAAGCGCTCCCGAGATCCTCCCACACAAACTCGTGACAGAGCCCTTCCAGCACAGTGAAATTTAATTTTATTCTTCATGGTTCTTGTAGCTGGTCACACGTCTGAGTTTTCAATCGCATCCGAGCGGCGAAGGTAACACTTGCAGTTTGTGAGCGCCAACTCCGCTGCAGTAGGCGAGTGCTAGCTCTGCCGCAGTACATGAGTACTACGTACTACGTACTCGTGTAGTGCGGCGGAGCCAACACTCGTGTACTAACACTCAGAGCTAACACTGCAGCAGTGACTCGTGTCACCGCACCTTACGTAGTGTGGTGACACGAGTCACTGCACTACGCAAAAGTTTGTTTTAGCGCAGTAGCAGAGGGCTAGCTTCACTGCTGTACACTTATGCATGTGCTAGCTTTGCCGCAGTTCACAAATATTCACTTGGTGCAGTACCCGAGTGATGGCTCTGCCACATTAGACGAATGCTAGCTTCATCACTGTGTGCAAATGCTAACTCTGTCGCAGTACACAAGTATTAGCTTCGCCGCAGTACCCGCTTGCTACCTTTGCTGCTGTATGCAGTGCGCGAGGGCTGGCTTTGCCGCAGTAAGGTAGTGTTAGCGTTTCCACCGTACAGGAACGCAACCTCCTCCACTGTACACAAATGCTCCCTTCGCCACAGTACAAGAATGTTATGCGGTGGAGCGTACTACCTGCGGGTATGAGCCAATTAGTTGTGACGAGACAAAGCACATTTTGCCCCTTAAATACAAACTTCAAATAGTAAAGGCTCAATGCAAATCGACGAGATTTGAACATTCCATTATTCACACACCCCGGTTAGAACCCTTTCAGCAAAATCAAATTTTGTTGTTCCTAGTTCTTGTGGCAGGCTGCACACATCGAGTTTCTGCTCGTGGAAGTAGCTGGGCACAATGTGCTTATCGCATCAATCTCGCATGCGGACGTGAAGCAGGACCTTCGATGACTGTTTGATTATTTTCGGAGGCGCCCTGTTCTTCTAAGACGCACTGACAAATGTCACGGCAGCGTAAATCTCGCAACCACAAACGCTGTAAAAAGTGTTGGCGCTAGGCCCAAACCCGATGTCCAAGGATCGTCGGCCAGGGCTGTCGTTTTAAAAAACGTCCTACGCCCCCTTCTGCGCTATTTGCCTCAGTTATAGGCATTCCAAGCATTAACATCGTGTCTTTCCTGGGCTTGTGATTACACGTGGAAATGTGGCAGAAGGCAGGAAAATACAGACGTAGCAGTGGTGTGTGCAACCAACACTGATTCGCAATGTAGTGAAAAAGGCAAACATAAGTGCAATTGGAAAATTGGCTCCCTTTAAAATAAAAAAAAGACTCCCCTGCTCATTTCTGTTCCTGTAGAGATAATTAGGGGTGCACGAACACAGTAGTAGAACCTTGTTCAAGGTCTTTTTTGAAGGAATGTGGGAAAAAAGTATGTAATAAAAACTCACCAAAAAGTCTCGTAATTTCGCCTGGGGACTAGGGCACTGACACACGTCAAGATATTTCAGTATTAAAAGAGAAATCAGGAGTTTGACAAAAGCTTCTAGGGAATGCTCAGTCTGAGTCAAGGAAAGACTGAAAACAAACACACACAAGAAAAATTTTTAAGCTAATAGGACTTTTCAGCTCTCATCTGAGAGCCATGTTCATGAAAGCGGCTCCTGTATGGGGGCCAGAACAAGGCCCCTATAAGGAGGCGGAACATATTTTAAAATTTTTATTTCTGCATTTTGTTGCAGTCTTCCTTTGCCTTCCACAACATTTACTATGCATTGTGAGAGGTTTTAGGCTTGTACTAACTGCGGTAAACATGAACTCAGTAACGCATGTTGCAACGTGCCCGAAACATTTTGCACACTGTTGACATCACGTGCGTAAGCACCTGCATTCGCTTCCAGGAGCAGCCAAAAGACAACTCAAAAGTCAGAATTTTCTAGAAGCAGATTTTTTTTTACCAAATGGCATTTTCAGAAGAATGAATACAGTAAATACTTGAATAATGTGAAACTCCACGAGGACACATCACCTCCTCATTCCTGGAGCATTTTTTGACACCAACCAAAAACAAAGTACAGAATAAGAAAGACGAGAAACTCAAAGAAGTGCTATGACAATGCAAGGGCGCAACATAGAAGAAAAAGAACATAGAAGAAAATAGATGCACTAATTATTTCCCAGTGAAACTGATCTTTTTACAAAGAATGCTCGTCTTATCCAGAAGGGGCACGCATGCACATTGGTCACAGTGCATGGACAAATGCGTGCCCTTTCAACAAAAAGTGCTCTCTGAGCCGCACATTAATGCAACGGTCCGCCTGGCCTACATATGGTTGGCCACATGAAAGTGGTCCTCTCTACACAGCACATGCGACACAAGGGCAGGGGTCAGGCAGAAGAAACAGACTTGGGAGCAGTTTTGGGAACAGCAAAATGTTCATTTGGGAGCAGGAGAACCTTTATTTGGAGCAGCTCACAACATTTAACACGATGTCTTAAGAGCTAAAAAATTTTCGAATTTGGAGCAGCCCAGGCAATCAACTATCTTTTCACGACCAGGGGTCAGTACATTTTTCAAGATTGAAGACATTCTCACTGCACCAAAATTGTTGACACACAACAGTCTTTTAGTTAGACCACCGGCATAATTTCGCCAATTGCTGCTTTGACTACTTGGACTGGTATAGCGCATTATGGAAAACGGGAAACAGTCAAACAGACAGAAACAAAAGGGCAGAGCGGACATAGCGCTCTGTCCTTTTGTTTCGGTCCGTTTGACCGTTTCCCGTTTTCCATAATGCGCTATACCAGTCCAAGTACGTCGATCCAACTCACCCAATCTTGAACACTTGCTTTGACTACTTTGTAGATTTTCTTATTTAGCTTCTGAAGGATACTTAGCACTTCTTGTAGGTTAGTTAGTGTTTCCTTTTTTCAGGACAATCTGGTCACTTTAGATTTTGTCGAGATTTTTCTGCTTCACACTATTACGAAGAAGCTCGTCTGAGCTTTTCACCAGCACATTGCCTTGTATTGTAACACTGCAATACTGTGGTGCCAACTAATCATGAAAGATACTCCAATTTATTGTAGATACAGGCGTTCCACATGTCTTGGGGCATATGTATGCCAAGTCTCATTTGTGCAGGAGAAATCCAAGTCCACAAAAAGTCCAAGAAGCTCTGGACAGTGAGAAATAGGCCTGTACCCTTGAAAATTTTACCACAGTTACAGGAACCTCTGTCAAAGTGAAAGGTATGCTGTGAAAATGCCATCAGATTTGTGAGAGCCCTTCCAGCACAGTGAAATTTAATTTTATTCTTCATGGTTCTTGTAGCTGGTCACACGTCTGAGTTTTCAATCGCATCCGAGCGGCGAAGGTAACACTTGCAGTTTGTGAGCGCCAACTCCGCTGCAGTAGGCGAGTGCTAGCTCTGCCGCAGTACATGAGTACTACGTACTACGTACTCGTGTAGTGCGGCGGAGCCAACACTCGTGTACTAACACTCAGAGCTAACACTGCAGCAGTGACTCGTGTCACCGCACCTTACGTAGTGTGGTGGCACGAGTCACCGCACTACGCAAAAGTTTGTTTTAGCGCAGTAGCAGAGGGCTAGCTCCACTGCTGTACACTTATGCATGTGCTAGCTTTGCCGCAGTTCGCAAATATTCACTTGGTGCAGTACCCGAGTGATGGCTCTGCCACATTAGACGAATGCTAGCTTCATCACTGTGTGCAAATGCTAACTCTGTCGCAGTACACAAGTATTAGCTTCGCCGCAGTACCCGCTTGCTACCTTTGCTGCTGTATGCAGTGCGCGAGGGCTGGCTTTGCCGCAGTAAGGTAGTGTTAGCGTTTCCACCGTACAGGAACGCAACCTCCCCCACTGTACACAAATGCTCCCTTCGCCACAGTACAAGAGTGTTATGCGGTGGAGCGTACTACCTGCGGGTATGAGCCAATTAGTTGTGACGAGACAAAGCACATTTTGCCCCTTAAATACAAACTTCAAATAGTAAAGGCTCAATGCAAATCGACGAGATTTGAACATTCCATTATTCACACACCCCGGTTAGAACCCTTTCAGCAAAATCAAATTTTGTTGTTCCTAGTTCTTGTGGCAGGCTGCACACATCGAGTTTCTGCTCGTGGAAGTAGCTGGGCACAATGTGCTTATCGCATCAATCTCGCATGCGGACGTGAAGCAGGACCTTCGATGACTGTTTGATTATTTTCGGAGGCGCACTGTTCTTCTAAGACGCACTGACAAATGTCACGGCAGCGTAAATCTCGCAACCACAAACGCTGTAAAAAGTGTTGGCGCTAGGCCCAAACCCGATGTCCAAGGATCGTCGGCCAGGGCTGTCGTTTTAAAAAACGTCCTACGCCCCCTTCTGCGCTATTTGCCTCAGTTATAGCATTCCAAGCATTAACATCGTGCTTTCCTGGGCTTGTGATTACACGGGAAATGTGGGCAGAATGCAGGAAAATACAGACGTAGCAGTGGTTGTGCACCAACACGATTCGCAATGTGTGAAAAAGGCAACAATAAGTGCAATTGGAAAAATTTGCTCCCTTAAAATAAAAAAAAAGAATCCCCTTTGCTCATTTCTGTTGACCACACAGCAACGTGCGTTGACATGAAAATCAAAGCATCCGGAGCAAATATCCGGCTCCTGAGATTTAACCATGCAATGCACATTGCCCCCCCCCCCCCCCGAATCGACTTTTTTTCCCCATTCAAACTAACGTGAGCACCAAAACACTTGCTTTCCAGGCTGTTTTGGAGCAGCTTGGAGCAGGAAAACGGAATTGTATCAAAACTGTGCAATATGAGCAGCTGTCTCACCCTTGCAAGGGGCATATCTTTTACTTTTAGGACGTTTCATGAAACATTTATGGAAACGACCAACTTGTGGTCCTTCCCCTCGCCTGTTGACAGAAGCGCAAATTCTTTCTAGTATATCCGGTGCTGAAATTCCCAGTGCACCCGATATCTCCTTTATTTAAACGTAATACACATTTTACTTTTTCTTTTTTTTCCCCAAGGCGTACATCCTGCAATTTCTCACTTTCAGTGCAAAAAAACTTTTCGAGTTGGGGGCTAGTAGGGTATGGCTTCGCAGCCTTTTTTCATGGCGGTTCAGATATAGGAGCTTATAACGATCCCATTTTTTAAAATTTGTCTATCACTGTAAGTAGACTACACTGTATAGCACACAGCATGCCAACACATCCAGTGGCAAGTTGCGAGAGATATAGAACATGCAGCCTACCGTCCAAGGGGGTAACAGTAGGCTGGCGTACTTTAAATTTCACATTAAATTTATCCTAACGCAGAGGCAATGAATATTCAGGGCTACTTTCTCGGAAAAAAGCTATACAATAGACTCATGAAAATCACAGTCTTACCTGCGCAATGTTAGAGATGACCAACTTTGGCTCCGGCTCGGCCTTCCCTGGGGTGATGAGCCCCATCTGGCCTCTGGAATATCTGAAGTTGCCCCACAGGTACACTTTTCCGGACACCGTGAGTGCGGCTGAGTGGGAGTCGCCCGCCGTCACTCTGGTAACCATCTCTGGAATCTCTACGGTTCCCGGTGTTGTCTCACTGCCGTCGAGGCTCGATGTCCGGCGCCCGAGGGCACCGTCATCGTTGCACCCAAATGACCACACCTGTGCCAATTGGCACGAACCATGTTATTCGAGGATTCTTTGCTTTATGCATTTTTTTGCCACTTCTTCAATAATAATTGCTGGGGTTTTGTTTGCCAAAACCACAATATTATTATGCGGCTCACCGTAGCGGTACGCTGTAGATCAATTTTGACCACCTAAGGTTCTTTAACGTGCACCGGCATCGTACAGTACCCGAGCCTCCTAGTAGTACCTTCACCGCCATCAAAAATGCAACCGCTGTGGCCAAGATCTAGACGCATCCATGCCACAAATTAGGCAAACCACCGTGCATCAAGGTTAACTGCTGGTAAATTAGCATTATACCATCAGTCTGAAAAGTGCGTTTCCTCTTCACCTCGCTTGATCAGCTGGGCCCGTGCTAGCCCCAGCGGCGTCGCCCACAGCAATCACAGTGTGGGCATGGAGTTTTTTTTTTATGGCTTTCAAGATCTGGCATGCGCTGTTTACCTGTGCCGCCAGACGCCACGACTATGAAAAACACAAACTACCAGAAGACTACCGCAATGGAAAAAAATATACTGATGATGTCAGTGGGGTCCAGCAGCCAATACGGCCAATAAAACCACCCCCGATCGATTTACCTCGGGGTTTTATATCCTAAAACCACAATATGATTATGAGACGCTGTAGTGGAGGGCTCCAGAAATTTTGACCACCTGGGGTGTAGCCCATGTACTGTGCACTGACATTGCACAGTACATGGGCTTCAACATGGAAAAGCACAACGTTGTGTCCCCATGGCATGAGTATTGGGCAGGGGCACTGAAAACTCTTTTGGTCAAGTCACTTCAGTCTTGTGAGATTTGCATAATTAAAACCTTGTAAACTGCACACTAAACGCAAACCACTCCTGTTTGTCTGCTAATGGTTGGGAGGACTTGTGCTACTCCCTCAATGCATTTATATGAAATTATCAAAACTGTTTTGGGGTCCCTTGAAGGCTACTTCATCGACTCTGATGCTGTGGGTGTGCCATGCATCTAGTACTCTGCAAATCTTGGCACTAATTCATTGCATATGCTCTAAAAACAGCTGCAAGGACTATGGAGTGTCTTTCTGACATAAGACGTCACCTGGCTTGCTTCCGTTTCCTTCTTTGACAGCTCAACACTCGCTACTCTGCTATCAAGAATGCTCTGTCAAGCAGACAGCATGCAATGCATTTCTGACACAAAGTATGGGACACACTGCGTCCTGTTCTTCCTGAAACAAAGCAGACAAAGGTAAACAAGCTAGACGACTATTACTGTAGGGCAACAAAAATACATCCCAAGGGGCGTGTGATGTCTTTAGAGCAAAAGAAGATTTGAAGGGGCGGTGCAATGTTTTTAGAGCATAAGAGGATTTGAGATTAAAAATGATCACATGGCCCCAGGATGCTGAGAGCTGCCAATGTGCCTCAGCCCCATCATATGAAGTCGTTGACAGCCAATATGGTCACTAAAATGTACAAGTAGCGCAGCGGAAATGCATCAGTTTGATGATACTGAAGGTTTGGCACTGATGCAATGCTTGGTGATGATGATTTATGGCATTATGACGTTAGTAAGAAATGGTGCGATGTGGAAGCACATGTGGAAATAGGGATATTTAGATTAAAACCACATGAGGGGAAAACTGCTCAATGGATAAGCACGTGCACTATGAAGGAAGGAGCAACTTACATGTGTCAGACATTTTTTAGGTGTGTTGAAAAGTGAAGGTACTAGGCTTCACAGACTCGCGAAAATACTGGTGCTCCTCCCACACTGCCTAAGGGTCACCTTCCTTGTGTTTTTGTTTTTTTCACTTTCAGTATCGAAAACTGCCATTTTTACCAGCTTTTCATTATACTCCTGCTCAGTTATCTTAAGCATTCAATTTTGCTTTCAGGCTTCCCATATGTGCCTCCATTATATATGTGAATGTTTGCCTTTTTATTTGACCTTTTTTCAGCATAAAGTTGTTGAGGGGGTCTCTAATTAAGCCTCACCTTGCCGTCAGCTGTGAGGCACAGTGTGTGCATGCCTCCAGCCACAACGTCAGCTACGTCCTTCAGGTCGGCAACCACAGCTGGCCACGTCGACTCCATAACATCTGGCCCTAGCCCGAGCTGGCCGACGTGGCCTTGGCCGACAGTGTAAACACTGCCAGTGCTTCTGCGACGTTGAACGGTCACCTCTGCTGCAAAGGAGCATATCTTTTGCAACAAGGACTTGAGCGCTTGCACACACACACACACACACACACACACCCAGGAAGAAGCCTGCAGCCTGCCCCGCCCCGCCCCCCTGCTATTGCCCCTTAAATGTTATTCCTCAGAGACCATTCCCCCCCCCCAAACCTATACCTTTGCTTATGCTAAGTAACTTTATATCCACACCCCTGCTCTGCATTTTGGTAACACTCGCCCAGATTTGATATCCTGGATAAACAACCGATGCGCAAAGGCTCAGTGATAGCTCAGTTGCCTCCACAAGTGAGAAATGCTTGAAAGAGCACATGCACAGTATGCCTGGGGCCACCTAGCACAAGCGTAGGGGAAAACACAAAAGCAAGAAGACTGACTGTCGACGAAAACCAGCATTAAGGCTAAATACCCTTTTGGTGTTGCTGAAGAGAAAGACCTATCTGTTTTCATTTACTGAACTCGAAACAAACATTACCGAGGATGCTACTGCAATCATGAAAGCAGCCAGTGACAATGTCCTAGCCCTCAACTACATAGTCACTGCCCTCAAATGTATAATTTGGTGAGGAAACAATTAGGAAAACTAGACACACCTACAGTAGGACATTCTGAGCACACATGGTAGCGCAAAAAACCGAAACGAAAGACTTAGGAAGAAGTGGAGAAGAAACGACAGGTCGGGCGCTACAGTAGGACACTCGCCCCAATTTTCACGAAAACAGAATTGTATAAACACAGCTTTGTTCCTAGAACTGTCTAACTGGAATGCTCTACCCTCCATTGTTGTTCATGCCAATGACGTTGTATGCGAACTGGAAAATTTGTATTGTGTGTCGTGATTGTAATCGATCTTTCTCTTGCATTTCCTTTTTTTTCTTTTTTGCTGTGACTGCGATGTTTTCAATGGTTCTGTAATCACTGTACAGCCCCTCCTGCATGGACCACATGGTGGTCTGCAGTATTGCTAAAATAAAGAAATAAATAACATATAAGTATAGTATTTCATTTTCGGGTTTCACATATTTTCAAATTCTAGAGGTAAAAATCGAGTGCTATCTTTCAAAGTAACAAAAGGGAAGAAATGGTTTTCTTGAAGAGAAGAAATCTCGAAATTCGCGTTACTCCCGAATCACTTACAAATTTTAAATTTACAAACGACAGCTGTGTAGCAATCATAGTGCTTGCATGCAGCTCATAATATGCACTAAACATCACTTGCATTCATTTAAACCGACTTAACCTAATGTTGCTGCCCAAAGTCTGGTTAGCTAGGGCATGTGCACAGAAAACTCTGTGTAGCATAAAAAAAATGGTGCTGTAATTTTGGGAGAAATCAGGTTCACCCAAATTTTTTCTATAACAATCAAGTAAGAATTTATGATCAATGTATTCACTGGTTATCATGGTAATCAGGTAATCAATGCAAAAAGCTGGTAAAATCGGGTTAAACCAAAAAATGAGACCCTTGATACAAGTAGGTTTGGTCCGTTTTTGGGATTTATATTTACTGGAATTCGGGGGATAAAAAAATCAGGTGCTATATTTCAGGTTGATAATTGGAGAGAAACCAAGTTTTTTTTTGTGGAACCATTGCAGAATTCGGGTTAGATATACAGACTCATTACGTAATAATACATTATATTCATATTTGTTTTTTCAATATGAATGTATCATAACTTCCTTAACGCTGACGGATTAAACTTGGGTGATGTCAAGTTCTGATAGTAAGTACTCTGAAATTATGAGTTTGCTATGGAACCCGAGTAATAATGGCATAATGCAAAGAACAGTTGCGCAAAACACGGACAAAAGGGGAAGAGGAGTCCCCTCCACTACCCCTGTGTCCGTGTTTTGAACGAGTGTTCTTTGTATAATGAAGGCTTACCAACTTGCTCAGCTTTCTGTCCTTTCGAGTAATAATGGCAGCAGTGAGCTCCCCATTGATAAAATTAAATATTTTATTCAGAGAAAGCTGGCCCCCTACATTTTACACATCCTTGTTAAATGCATTACAGTTTGTGTGCAACAGTCTTCATCCGAGACCTGTCCAATCTTCAAACGCATGCCAAATGAAAGTTCTCTCGACATCGCAGCTTCTATTAGCTCGTTGAGCACTTTGTTGAGAGCCGTGTAGCATTAGCAGTGCTCTATTCAGCTTGTGGAATGAACTATAGGCCACTGTTGCAACTGGGGACTGATTGCATGCGCGTGTCTGTGCCACCACGAAGGTGGGAGAGTCGGGAGTGAGGCTGATACACAGGACGAGGGCGAAGAAAACAACAACTGTATTTACATTGTATTTACATGAAATGTACACGACTCTCAGAGGTTCTTCTTTCTCATGATCCGCGTCGGAGTCTCTCTCCTGGAGGTGCGTGGCCCCCAACGAAAACTTGCCTCCCCTGCCAGTGGTTGAAGACAGGCAGGAGGAGGGGAAGGAGGTCCATAGTCAGCTGATGCCTGTCAGCGAATCGACGGCTGTCCAGCCTGCACCACCATGGTAGCACGTGCGGTCCCACCCTCTGGCCCGGCTCTAGGTGATTGGCTTCGTTCCGTTTCCCGCGACACTGGCTTGCCCCGTGGTCAGCAACAGGGGTTTACAGGGGACGGACAATGTCCAGCACCGCCGCGCGGGTCTTCTCCAACGGCAGGTCGAGGTGCCCCAGCCCAAGGAAACAAAGGGTATCACTGGTGTGCAGGTCGAACTGATGGCACCGGAGGAGCTGCGCTGCAGCTTCCCCTCGACTGAGGGCTGCATCAGCTGAGGGGACCTCGTTGGTGAACCAAAATCACAACAGTCGCTGAAGTTCACTTCTGCCAACAGGATCTATCTTAAGATCTATCTTAGATGTCCCGAGGAAAGGTGCATAGAGCATGCACAACACAAAATTCGCACAGCGCTAGAAAAAATTTGGCTCGTGCTTTTGGAATCTATGGAGAAATCGGGTGAAACACATTCAAGGTGCACTGTGTTCACCGTGTGTGTCACCGTGTTCTTTCTCGTCCGCAACTTACACGCAACATTACTCTCATTCATGCATTACCGACAGGCCCAAGTGGAAACCCTACTGAAGAATCTGGTTTTAAACAAGAACAAATAACCCTAGACATAAGAAAGTTACAGCTGTCTCTGAATAAAGTTTATTCCTCCTCCTCCTCCTCCTCCTCTGAAACAATATTGCAAATTCCCTGCTGCGAGGAGCGGAATCGTACTTGGCACACACAGACTACTGAGCGGCAGTATTTTTTTTCTGATAATGTTCAAAAACTGTAGCAGGGCCCTTTGAAGGCACACTAAAGAGCAAAACGATTTTTTTGTATACGTAGATTGCTGTTTCACAATACCAAAAGCACCACTCATGCCGCGAGGAAGTGCTCGGTAAGCGAGAAAATGCGCGAAAACATAACACAGGTGGCAACGCTCCCTTGAAGTACCCGCACCAACACACTGTGACGTCGTAAATTTTGGAGGTGCCTGCTAGGACCCACATAATTATTAACAGAAAAAAATTAATTATGTGGTGTTCTTAGACGGCCAGAGAATTAACATAGCGAGTTTCTTGAAATTCCACTGAGCCTATATGACCGAAATCCGAAACGTTGGTTTGAAATCCGTGACATGCCTGCGTTGAGGTGCTAAGTTTTCAGCAGAAAGTTCAAAAAGTAGAAATTTGATATTCATTTTCCTTTTATTGTCCAACCTGCAATGCCGAAATAAATGACAATAGAATTGATTTACTGTTTTACTTTAGTGCTCCCTCAGAACCTTGAAACATGTTAGGCTGTGAGTGTGTTAGCATCATGCTTTGCTTTATTTGTATGGAATTACACCACAGTAAGTACAGTTACACCAGAAACACATATCAATCACAGTATCAGAGTAGATCATCTAAGAGCCCACAAGCGTGCTTTGTTACCTTTAGCGGCCCTCTGTCTGTTAAATGGAGGAGCACTGCTATTGGCAGACCGAGTGCCTTTTTTCCTTTTGGTGGATGACCGCTTCTTTGTATCTTGAGACTCCTGACAAAGAGAAGAAAAGCAAGCAATGCTATCTACAAAAAAAAAAGATTCAAGGCAAATGACATATACTTTAATTCAGGTCAAATATTCAGTTAGCTCACAGGCTAGAGGAAATACTGGGAGGTCAGTGGTGATAAAGAGTAAAGAGCCAAAGTGACGTAAATATGAACAGAATTTGAAATACAGTTTCCAATGGATCAAGAACTATGAATTTGTAAATACTTTAACGCAAACAATTACACACTTGCACAAACAATAGGTTGAAAACGCCGACATAGTCACGAACAAATCCAGGTAAGCCAAATACTCTTTTTCCCAAGGGTTCGCAAAGGTCAGGAATACAGCTCCAAACGCCTAGGTGTGCCTGTCTGAACGCTGTTCGACGTTTTTATTTGTAGTGAAAATTCACGCTCGAGCTGCAAACTGCACACACAAGCTTAAATGCAGCATCACACTTGAATAGAGCACTTGTCTTTTTATGCAATGAGCTGCAAGTGACGGACCAGTAGGAAGCTTTACTTGACCCAGTGTCGCAATATGATCTGGCCCATGCTGGCTCCCACGCTGGGGGGAGGGCGCGACGACCTCGTAGAGCGTGGGAACCGGCGACCGTGTACACGGAGTGGAAAAACGGCACGCAATCGGAAATCCATTGCTAACACAGAAAGACCAGTAAAGCTCACAGTGACAAAGTCACCCGGCCAGAAGGTGCGATACCAACCAGCACGTTTAGCGGGCGACGCCCGTCCTTTTAAAGTGTTCCTGAAAATTTTTTGACATTGTGTCACTGATTAGGCTACGTCATTATGAACTCATTCACACAATAAACTCGGGCCAAGGGCCTTCGACAAATGCAGCTACAGGCTTGTTTGTGCCGCCTTCCTTCTTACCACTGCCGCTCCTCCTCAACTCTCCTAGCTGCGGGGTGCACGCTAGCGACGACTTCGCCTCCCACGTCAACCGGTGTCAAGGGGCCCCAGTAGCGATATGGTGCCGCGATATCTCTACTGGGGCCGCCGGCCTCTGCAGTGCAATCCTCTGTAGTAGTGCAGTGCGCCGGGAACGCGAGTATGCGCCGCCAGGTGCCGCGACGATACTGTTTGCTGTAAAGCCCCTCTTAAAGGGACCCACAAGTGAAATTGCGGTTAAATGAAACGTGGCATAGCCTGGCGATGAAGCCCTGGTACTGCTTTCTGGAGTCTATGAATTGCTGCACGTCGCCTGCTCCTGTTCATAAGACGATAACGCGGTCTTAAAACTGCAGCCAATACATAAAACGCATCCCAGTCTTATTATTTGCTTTCTATGCAGCAAAAGGAGTCGACGCTGACAAGCGTCCCTGCCCTCACGGCAACCGAAATCTGCTTTTAACCGCGGCGCATGCGGGCAGCGTCTCCCAGGCGTTGCGCGCATGTGCTCTGTCAGGGCACAACCCGGTGCAAACACACACGACAGCTGTGAGCCTCTGCTTGCAACATGTATTGCATTAAGACTCCGTGAGCAAGAAATCCTGATAAAAAATGATTCACGATGATTTCCCCGTTGTCATTGCATGACTGGACTATCTGACGGGTATGCTTCCCATTCAAATAAAGAAACCACGTAACTTCAGTACTTTAAAAATTGGTTGTTGGTCCCTTAAGTTGGCTGGCTCCTCGGCATAACTATGGTCAGTGCACATGAAGTCTCATGTCTGGCCAGAAGAGGCGCTGGTCTGGCAGCCGTTGATTGGTTTACGATTGTACGGCTCGTAGGAAAGGGCAGTTGAAAACTATTTAGGCTGAGTCGCGTCGATTTTTCACGATCCGCATATTTAAAACCTTGCAGTAAATTACACGCTTAACGTCGAGTGCTCATATTGGTCTACTAATGATGAGAATGACATGAGGTGTCAGTGCGCAATGCATTTGTAAAAAAATCACCGAAACCGTTTCAGGGTCACATTAAAGAAGCGTTTAAACCACGCTCGAGACGATTTCCAAAGCCAATCAAACTACGTTCCCTACAAGCATACGCTTCCGTGGCAAATGAACCACTCGGGTTTTGCGTGTGCAGCGTCGATACCGCTTTACGTAATGCTGGCACAAATGCCGGTACCGCCGCGGTATCCACCGGAAAGCACATGCCGCCACGCTTTTCATTTCGGAAGCATGGCACGAGGGAGAATGGGATAGCGAAAGACCACTTACCGCGGCGCTCTGGCGCGGCATTTTAGAAGCTTTCAGGTAGATTTCCGAATACTGGCCGCGAGGCGCGATAGAGGCCTACCAGCATGAAACCTAAGCCACCTAAGCCTCGTGATAGCCGGTCACGAGAAAAAAGGGGTGCTGTCGATGACGATGTGAGGATTTAGCGAGAAGGAGCGCACCGTACCACAGAACGCTAGAACAAAGCCTCCTTCACTAGAATAGATGCCAGTCGCGTGGTGTGAAAACAGTGTCCATGCCCTCTCCCTTTTTTGTCTCCGTGAAAGGCAACGAGCGCCGCGTGTGGCGTAAGCATGCAACGTTGAGCATTACCTCCGAGATTACCATAACACTAATTGCGGTCTCGGAGGTGTCAAACACGGCACACGGCGCAAATTTTGACAAGCAAACAGTCTCCGTAATACCTTTTGTTTTCATGTTCGAATAAAGAAACAAAATATTGATTTGTGGTAAGAAATTTGGAGAAACATCTTCTGCTTCCGCCGGAAGTGTGAAAGGCAACGAGCGCCGGCTCACGGATTTTGGCTGAACTATGGTGTACTGAAATGGGGTAGTGTGCCGTCTGGCGCCTGAGACGTGGCTCTTTTTGCGATGACGGCTTCGTCAACAGAGCACACCGTTCTATGGTGGCGCCACCACTCGCTGGACCTCGGAGTCATAGATTGTCCGCGGATAATATACGGCCTCCGAGATTGGCTCGGCTTTCACGGAGGCCATGTTTAACTAGCACGATTGGGTGCAGGAGTGCTTCGTCTATCTTCGCTGACAGTTCGTTCCTGCGGCGTTCTCTTGCGTTCTTAGCACTGGTGAATCTTTGCGACTATCTTCGATTAGAATGAGCTGTATGCAAAAAGGGGGCAAGCATTGCTTTATTGCAGTGTTTTTTAAATGAACTATTTCTGGTTGCGTGCAATGAATTTCTGCGCTCAGGTTCTCGCGCTGATCAGTCGGGCTAATTATAACGCGCAGCTCTTGCTTGCCATAGGCAGTGTAACTAAAGGACCAATGAAACCTATAGTTCACTGCTAATGCGACTGTATTATTGTGTGCGGAGGGGCAACTGGGTTGTGTGTGAGGGTGCGTACGTGCATCCGCGCGTGTTTTATCTAATAGTCCTTCTGCTATAAACGCGCCGGACTCTACGATATGGTATTCGTCCTTCTAGATGAATATAAAGGGTAGCGCTGTATATTCGGCGTTTTTCGTCGGTCGTACGATGTTTCCTTTTTTTTTAATATGTCCCGCGGGAGAAAGTGTTTTCCGCGAAAGTTTTTCAAAGTATTACGTTCATAAATGAGAACTATATGCATATCCAGAATAAATTGTGTTACACAATGTTGCGACTGGGGGTCGATTGCCGTGGGAGGCCACCATGAAGGCGGTGGAGTCCGGAGTGGGGTCGACGTTCAGGACCCTCGGGCGAAGAAAAAGACGAACTGGGTTTTACATGTTATATTACGAAAATATACACGTTATGTACAGAAAAGGTACAAGAGATTGGAGGATCTTCTCTCTCGGGATCCGAGTCGGCGTCTCTTCTCGATGGGCTCTGTGGCCTCCGACGGAAACTTGCCTCCACTGCCATAGGTTGAAGATAGGCAGGAGGAGGGGAAGGAGGCCCGCAGTCATCCGATGCTTGTCGACCAATCAATGCCTCTCCGAACTGCACCTCCTTGACTGCACGTGTGGTCTCCCGCTCTGGCCGGCTGCACGTCGTCGCCTCCTTTCCGCTTCCCGCGACGTTGGTTGCCCCAAGGTCATCAAGAGGGCTAATGGGGACGGACAATGTCCAGCAGCGCCGCGGGAGTCTTCCACGGCCGGCCGAGGCGCCCCAACCCCGGGAAACAAAGGGTGGCGCTGGCGGGCAGGTCGGCCTGAAGGCGCCGGCGAGGCTGCGCCGCAGCTGCGCCCCCCTGCTGGGGCAGCATCAGCCGATGGAATCACCTCGGTGATCACCCCGAACCCATTAGTCAGGTCGGACTGATGGCGCCGGTGAGGCCGCGCTGCAGCAGCAGCAGCCGCGGGGACCTTGTGGAGGAACCACGATCACAACAACTAGTATACCTTCACGTCTTGATTTTTTTATTTGTCGTTGTTCTTTTATTGGTTGATATTTCGTAAAATATTATTAATTGCGTGGTCGAGGGACAAAAAATACCAACTTTTTTCATCTCTTTGAAAAATTGCCATATCTAGGGAGGAAAGGCGATGGTCGCATTTATTTTCAAAATGCCTTTATTCCCGGGAAATGTACGTACGATATACTATAAAAGTATAAAGAAGACATACACACGTTTTGTGGGCAACTTAGGTGGACCTCCTTAGCTTAAGGTGCTTCATTTGTTCTCTTCGCTCGCTCATTTTTTGACGTGCAGGTTGGTGCTTTGAGGAATAACGATGGAACAGCGTCCTTACTCAAAAGTGGCAGCCCCCGTGGGATTTCCACTATTTCGCTATTGACTGTCGTCTTGTATGATCTCTCTATGTAGCGTGGCTCAAAGTGCCGCTCACATATTGTGCACGCTTCATTAAGCTCCCTGTCAGTTCTCTGAATAAGCTGCGACCACTCTTCACGACGTGCGGGTTCCTTGGGCACACGAAAAAGAGACCACTTTTCCTTGCAAGACCGGTAGCCGCTTGTACAGCCTGGAACAAAACAGGTCGTGTCCCTATTCTCCCTCTTCCGCTTCTTTATGTTTTTTGTTTCGCGACTTCGCACACACGTTGAAAATGCACTTCAATCGGAGGAACAAATGTAACGTAGACTCATGCGACAGAAAGCGGCGGCAGCCAGGGATACACCGCTGCGCGTCATGCGGACATCTTCTACACATATGTAGGAGACGATCGCAAAAAAAAAGAACACCCGCATCACTCAGCAATTGTCTTTCACTTTTAGTACCGTCTTCAGAGTTCATTTATTGATTTCAATTAACAAATACTTCTTTTTATCGCATTATGCAAACACAAGGCCTACATGCACAAAAAAACGCAATTTTTTACCGTCTGCATTATGAGCAGACGACGCTCAACACAAGCAGTTAAAGCAGGCGATTAGAAATGCAGTGCCATGCCACGGCCACTGGATAAAAACGCTAATCGACCGGCTGTGGTATGGGAGCGAGGACATACTGTGGCGCCGCCTTGCGGAACAATTGGCGTGACGTGCAAAGTTGGACCGGTTGGACTGCTCCGCCAGCACTGTGTTGCTCAGCACGGAGGTGCTTTGAGTGTCGCCTTTTTATTGTTGTTGTCTTTTTATTTCAGCTAGACGAAACCTGCAAAATACTGTTATGGCTACGTTACTGAATGCGCTACAAGTTCATTAACTGTTCCGGAAA
>JABSTT010003627.1:0-29257 GCA_013339685.2 Hyalomma asiaticum | reverse complement strand
CAGTGTTAGACCTAACTTTTTCTTCAAATCAATTGGCTATCTCATCTTGGGCAACATTTGACAATGGAACTAGCAGTGACCACATTCCCATTACCTTTGATATCATGCTCTCTCACCAAGCCACTGTCACACGATAACGCTACTTCATTAATTATAAAGCATACGATACTGCGCTGAAGGAGGCTTTAGCATCTCTTAGTAGATGTGAAGAGCGACAGAGAGCTCAGTCAGTCATAAACAGTATGACTTCTGCTATTGAGACAGCACAGTTTTCTGTACGGGCTGGAGGTTCCCCGTCAAACACTGCTTGGTGGAATGAGGCGTGCACGCTTAACTATAGGCGACGGAAAGCAGCATGGAAACGTCTGCAACATAATTATGCGCCTAAAGTATGGATGGACTATAAATTTTATTCTGCAATATTCAAAAGAACTGTTGCAGCAGCTAAAGAAGATCACAAGAAGAATTTGCACTCGCTACTGTCGCGGCCTGATAGAAGAACCGCTCTTTTTAGATTTATTCGCAACAGAACATCACCTCAACAAGATACTTATTCGCCATCTGTTGTATTATCCCCTAAAGAAATAGCTGATTTGTTAAAAAATATAGGTAACGGACTTGAAAATCGGTTCACTTCATTATATCGGGCACCTATAGTGGTTAAAAGTTTAGTATCCGATTTTCAGGAGGTGGCCATGGCGGAACTTGCAGATGTTATGCTGACTACACATCAAGCAGCTCCTGGTCCGGATCGTATTACTACTTCTATGCTTAAATTAATGTACGATCAATATCCAAATGAGCTACTGAATATAGTTAACTGTTCCCTACAGTATACGTGGATTCCAATTTCATGGAAAATCGCAAAAGTAATGCTCGTGCAGAAAAATAAAAGTCTGGGATACGATCTAGATAATATTCGGCCAATCTCACTTACTTCTAATGTAGTAAAGGTAATTGAAAAAATTGTATACGCTCGACTCAATGAGTTTATTTCTCGTGAGAACATCCTTTCTTCGAGACAAATAGGATTTAGGCAAGGTTGCTCTATATGGTCGGCTCATGTGGACCTTGAAAGCCGAATACGGCTTGCAAGGCTATCGGGAGAGATTTCAGCATTAGTCACATTGGATATATGAAAAGCCTATGACTCTGTCGAACATGGACTTTTAATTTCTAGATTAGTCGAATGCAATGTTCCAAACTATATTGTATCTTGGGTTCAGGAATTTCTTTCTGAAAGGCAGTTTTTTTGTTTCCAGGAAGGAGCTACATCTTCTTTATTTAAACAAACAAGGGGTGTGCCGCAGGGATCGGTTTTGTCCCCTCTGTTATTTAATATTTTATTATCTTCTGTGCCGCTTCATCAGAATGTTCAACTATATGTGTACGCCGATGATATTGCATTTTTCTCATCGTCCCATGATGTTCACGAATTATACAAAATTTTGCAGTCTTATTTGTCTGAGCTTGAAGCGTGGCTTAATGGTCTCTTTCTCACGCTTAACGTTGGTAAGTGCGCTTTACTGGTGTTCCCACAAACAGATAATGTATTAATTTCTCTTCACTATGGCAATGAACAGATTCTACAAGTCTCGACATTGAGATACCTAGGTATTATATATGAAGAGAATCTAAGCTGGCGACAGCAAATTGAAGCAAACAGATGCAAAGGAGAGCGGGCCATGGGCCTGTTGCGACGTTTCAGTAGCAAAAGCACCGGGATGCGAAGGTCAACATTGCTGATCATATACAAACTGTACGTACGCCCCATTTTGGAATTCGGTTGCGTCCTGTTTTCCGGCTGTGCGGCCTATAAGCTACGACCTCTACTTTTGTTAGAAAGGCAAGCCCTACGTCTTTGTCTCGGTCTACCAAAATGTGCGGCCAATAACGTGCTATATTTAGAAGCTCGGGTGATACCCCTGGAATCAAGGTTTAAACAATTGACTGTGCAAACATTTCTAAAGCTCTACGACACGCCACTCTCCCGTTCGCAGTCAATCTTCATTACTTCTAGTGATTCCTTTTTTAGAAACCGATGGCGACGTTATCAATGGCCTCAGGTCGTTTTCGTGCAATATATGATATCTGACATACAAGTTTCTATGCAGAACCTTACTCCCCTAAGGCCACAATCGCCCTTGAGGGATAATTTATATTTCGACCACATTTTCCCTCAAGATGCTAAGTTCCTTCCCTTACGTATTCTTGAAGGATGCCTTCAGGATCATCTCGCCCAGTTTCCTGAGCATCTTGTAATTGCTACGGATGAGACTCAAAGAGTGGAGAAGGCTGGAGTTGGTATATTTTCTTCCCAGTTGAATTGGTCGTTTGCACTCCGGCTGCCTGATTTTACCCCTATATTCCTAGCAGAATTTCTGGCTATTGCATTGGCGATTAGGAAATTAAGCCCGAGCCAGACTAAAGTAATCATTATTACAGATGCTTTGTCTGTCTGTTCGCATGTAACATCTCCAAAGCAGTCACCCTTACTGAATATTTTCTCGACACTTGTACCGTCTTACATATCAGAGGTCCGCTTGGTCTGGGTCTCTGGCCACACTGGCATTTTCCTAAATGAATCAGCTGACTCTCTGGCAACGTCATCTTTAGACGGCCCAGTGTTAAATGTTCTGCCGAATTTTTCGTTTATTACAGCCGAGAGGTTTAAACGCTTTCTTCTACTGACATGTACTAAGACATCTCTGCTAGATTTGGACGACTATCGCCACCTTCAGTTTGCATGGAATACGGACAAATGCCTTTCACGTCAGCGCGAAGTGACTGTAGCGAGTCTCAGATGTAGAGTTCCCAGTCTACGTTTCTATCTTAATAAACCTGGTTTCTCCTTAACTAACCTCTGTTTGCTGTGCAATGAGCCAGAAACGATTGATCACTTCCTTCTATCTTGCCGGCGATTTTCTTCACTCCGCCGAATGTATCTAAATTCATTATTCCATAAACTGCGTTTACCTTTAACAACACCAAATCTTTTATCTTTTGGTGCCTCTCAGGATGGTACAAGCCGTCACGCTGTTTTGTCAGTATTACATAAATTTATCGAAGCCTCCGGAAGATTACGCTGCTAGTGCTGTCGACCACAGGGTTTCGATCCCCATGTTTCATTTAGTAAATTCTAATTATTAATTTTAATTAGAAGTTCTTCCTTCCTTTTTATTTTTTCTAAGATTTTGGCCTTAGACTTTTAATTTTCCTGCTCTTTACATCATTACTTGTAGTGTGGCCAATCCCCCTCGTGGGTATGTGCCAACTATAGAGGCCACAACAACAACAACAACAACAACAGGGCATGCTTGGAAAATTTGCTTATGCTACGGGGTGATAAGGGCCCGCAAGAAGCACCTTTCCTAATTTCTCCGACCGGTTCACCCCTTGCCGAAGAACTATTACGCGACATAGGCCCTCCTCCTGCCGCTAACGGGTTTGCAGCTGCTCTGGCTCATCTGTACTGCGACTCCAGCTGAGAACTGTTTCCTGTCGACATGCGAACGGGGCCGATGCTGAAAATAACAGCTTGGTCAACCCAACACAAGGTTCGCCAAATGAAAGAAGCTCTGCAGCGAGATCCAGGCCGACGCGCATTGCAGCCGACGCAGACAGCTCATCGACCAGCAGTGCGGCGTGCTAGTGGCTGGAGCAACATCGTGACTCCTGTATGCGGGATGTTGAACGTGCACGGCAATGGCATCGTCGAGCTTTGCGTCCTGGTCGGGTACAGGAACTTCACGGCGTTCGGGCCACACTACTTCGCCGTCGGCAGTCCTCTGGGACCTCTAAGTGTTGAACGGAACGTCGTGTTCCATCGCCCCTTCTACCGGCTGCTCCCGATGACTTCCCCGGCGAGATGCTACTCCGGTATCATCGTCTTCGCAGGGATCGACGCTGACTGGGGCGGTGCGAGTCCGTGACCCGGATCATTCGTTCGCGTTTCTGACGCCAACCAGGACACGCCTGCTTTGGTGTGAGGTTCCTGTGAAGTGCTGCTGCTGCCTCAAGGCAGGAGAACGCATCAATATTTGCCTTTGCTATTACGAGAGTATTTAATTACCATTGCAATGTGCTTTCCTTTCGTAGTTTTCAATTTAAGATGATGTATAAGAGGAATAAATCATGCCGTTCCGCCTGAGCAGTGCGTTATGTCCGAGTGCCTGTCCGGCGCCTCATATTGACTCCTCTGCAATCTGAAAGACATGGCCTAATCTGTGGTAGCAAAACTTGTTACCCGCTCTGCAGCATTAAAGTTATTAGACAGGCAGAGAGAGATGGACTTAGAGAGCACGTACCTTCGATCGGTTTATATTCGCATTTGCAAGTGTATTTATTGCCCCAGGAAACTCCCCCGAAGCGTCGCTGTGACGCATAAATGTGCAACACAAACCGACAGAGAAAAAAATTGTTGAAAACGTGTTGATATAGCGATAGCGGTTTCAAGACAGATCACTCATGTCTGTAACAGATTCATACCAACTACGTCGATTTTCGCGTATCGGAATAGAAGCAGAGAATTAGGATCGCTTCGTGACGTGGGCGGTGAGACAGTGACCGATAGTCAATGAAGATTTTGTTCGCAGAGAAATGCTTTGCATTTACTTTGCTTGTATGAGTCAGGGATGCGCGGTAATCAGCCAAACGTAGCAGATACAATATAAGTGTGACTTGGAAACGCCTTACTTCCGCGGCTAATGTGTAATTCGTGGTTTAATTCGAATAATGTATACGAATTTCAAATAAAATATATTAAAAATCATAGGCCTAACTCCACTAAAAGGTTAAGTGGCGCACGAAGGACGCCTGGAGGTTTCAAATTTTTGTTCTTACACGCCTGAATAACAATAAGACACATGCACTCGGCGTATCCAGACCAATTTGTGTACATATCGGGCACGTGAGGCTGTATCTAAAAAAAAGTACCCGTGTACTGACGTATGGCCTCGCCATTGGAATGCTTCCACAGTGGCCGGGAATCAAACCCGAGTCACGACGTTTAGCATTGCGACACCGCACTTGCTAAGCACCCAGCGAGGTCGATTGTAGAAACCTAACGTGCGCTAACCATTACCCGGGCACAAGTATACATGTCGAGTGCGGTGTAATCCACACGCTTGCATAAGCATTGCGATTTAACCAAATCATATCGAAAAAAAGCACTTTCAGTATTTAGGAAAAGAACTGTGCTCAGGATAGGCAGAAGTATTATATTCAATAACTTGAACGGCTCCGTCTTTTTCAACTGGGCCATTACCTTCGGCTGTGACATGTAACATTCGTTTAGAAAGATCGATAAGTATTACCGTGTATATACGCGCCTGCAATCCCACATCAGAAGATAAAGGACCTCCATCCGATCCCAAATATATGTAATTCAACATAGGAGAAGCATTAACGAAGCAGAAGGATCAGCAAGTCACCCGCAACGAACATAAAATAAACGGCACAATTGGTATTTCATGGTGTGCTTCATGCACTGTCCCACCGCTACACAAGGTCACTTGATGCACACTGACATCAAGGAACTGGCTGCAGCTGCCTGGTCACCTAATGCGGTCAGCCATGTCACGTTGCCTGGGCTAGGATGCACTATTGCTGTGGGCGCATGTTGATTACAGGATGTCGGATCTGCCTGCCATTCCCCATAGCTTACCTCTTGAAGTGCCGTAATAGATGCATCTCAGAGATCGCAAGGAATTGTTCCTTCTTCCCCACCTAAGCAGCGCATGCCAACAAAGACAAGCGGCGTTCCCACTGGTCTTGCACTCGTCACTCAGAAGACAAATATAGTCTTGATGCGAAGAGCATCAAGGTGGGCCTTATCTTCTACCGCGATCTACGCTGCTGCCTCATCATTCTGCAGGCCGCGCCAGCGTACCAGGGCAGCTCCTCGCGAAACCACGCCATTTCACGACTCGAGAATGAAGGCAATGCCACTGAAAACATGACTCAACGCAGCCATGGAGGAGGTTGTGTCGGCTCGGGGGTACGGCGTGCGGGAATCGAATCCCTTCATAAAAACGCTGCGACCCTCTCATCTATCTAACGGTGACACTAGTCAGCGTCACGCAGCTCTCGTCATGGACAAACTCGTGCAGAACAATCACAGCCGCCTGCAAATCGTAATCTCCACAGCTACGAAGAGGTTCCTCGAACAACTGCCTTTGAAGACGCTTGACAAACTTCGACGTGGTCAACACACCGGGGAGCATGCGGCTGCTGATTGCATCCGGAGATGGACGGTGCCCGTCAGCTGCATGTACTGTAATGACGTTCATTTCCAATGCAAGCGACCAACTCCAACTTTAGGAAGAAATAAAGACAATTATCAGAACAGAACAAACAGAATAACAATAGTTCCTCATATCGGCGTAATCTACTTCGAAATTTCAAAGATATGAGGTTGATCTTGTCGCGCTATACGGTGATGACTGAATCACTCAAAGAAAGTGCTGCTTAAGTGGTTCGGAAAAATTTGGGCCGTTTTGCTAACATCACGTAAAGAGACGTGTCGAAAGAGACGTGGGAGCTATAAAGTGCTTCCCCTGATTATGCAACAAAAGTTCGTATAGCGCACTGAGAGGGCTTTGTTACTGAATTTCTAATTGCCAACTTTTTTATGCGTATATATTTCTACGCTGTAACTAATCCCCTCTCTAACGCGTTTGGAACATGGGCAAGAAAAAAATACCTTTCTAACAAAAAGCTCGCTTTAATGCGACTACTTGGCGAAGATAACGTATTTGTTGCGTGGGTAACCAATTTGGATAGATAATTATATCAAAGAAATCGACCATTTCATTGTTACACAGGTGCATTTTTCAACCGTTCATATACATGCCTGCTTTTTGTGCGTATGTGTGGTAATAAAAAGATAAATGTCAAGCTTATGACAATGCGCAGCATACGATGGCCTTAACAGCGACACAATTGGCAGTATTATTCTCTCTGCAGTATCAAGCCCCTACATTAAACGGAAAAAAGAGAGGTGTAGGCCTTTAAGGGTATTTGTTTCCATTTTTGTATATAAATGATTCTTTGATTGATTTCCGTGTTTAGTTTCCCAAAAGCAGGACCTTATTATTACAGATGCCGTGATGGAGGGCTGCGGAAATACAAACACCCTTGGTTTCTTTAACCTGCACTGGCACAGCGCAGCACACTGGCGTCGAAATTTCCCCTCCATCGAAATGCAGCTGCCGCAGCCGGGATTCGATCCCGCGAAATTCGGATCTGCAGCCTAGTTTTACTGTGAATTGTAGGCTGTTAAAGAGTTATTTTACAGCAATTAATTTAAGATGCTCAAACTTCCTGACGAAAGAGAGTTCATTGTATTTTCTTTAATTAAGAGCTGACTTCTTCAAGGTGTTTAAAATAGAACTGAAACGTATGATAAAAAAATTCGGCATATCCTAGGCAATCGGAATTCGAAGACAGAACCAGGGTTTCCCTTTGAGTTTATCCTAGTACATGAAATAAAAGCAAATCTGTGAAGAAAACGTGGACGAATTTTCTGGACGCGCCAGCCGCGTGCCTATGCAGAATGATAATATTATGCTTGGAAAAAATGTGAAACGATTTTCGCTGTATCACCATGGCGGAGAAGCTTCTGCCTACACAACGCAAGATATTTCTTGTTGCATTGGCTTGTGTTGTTAGCTGATAAAACCACGATTTGTCACGCAACATTTCTAGCCAATGGATATCCTGCGTAATAATACCACAACTCCGATAACAAGCGAGGGCTCACTACTACAACTTTGTTCTATAAACTGACATTGGCAAACTAGGGTAATGTCTAAGGTTGGCGAAATCGCGCCCGCAGGTCCGCAGAGACTCGCATGACATAGAGCTGGCGCAGAACATTTCAAATTAATAGCCAACACCTATAATGTGATTCAGGTTATCAGGACAACAGGCACACTTCAACCACAGGTGCTCCTGCAAGTCTGCGTGGAAGCTGCGGGATCTCCTCATGGGATCTCCTTTCACCGGTCATACTAGCCAAGTGACCCGCCGATACACTCCATTGAACATTGTGCCATTCAGATGTTATATTGATTGTTATAATTACTCTTTTTTCCCGTGCACAGTTGAGACTTGGAATAACCTTGACATTTCTTTGAGACGGCTACCACAAGCACAGTTTGTAAAACAAGTGTCCTATTATGTATTTTGATGTTTTGATATTTTTTCTTTCTTTGTTGTTCTTGTGCGTTTCTTGTAACAACTCCTGCAATGTCTCAAACATGAGACAGCAGTATCTGTAAATAAAAATAAAAAAACAGGTATTGAGCTCTTTTTTCGCGGCTGGATTGGCGAGGTAAAACAGAGGTCTCTGTGATTCCGGGCGTAAGTGGGTGTCATGCAGTCGTGAAACGCATAGCCATTCTCTATACTGGACCTTACGGCTCCGGTAAGGCCTTTGGGGGCTTGAAAGGGGCCGGACAGATGATTGCCACGAAATGCACGAAGAACCTGTGTAGCCGGCACGTGAGACATTTGGAACAATTTATTTATCTCCTGTATGAGGAACCACGGCAGCAAAGCAACACAACTGCGAGGGGCAAAAAATGCCGCGTTTCCATGAAAAGATACGCCAGTGCCAAAGAGAAGAAATCCAAATGCTAAATATAAATCCGTTGGCCACTAATAGCTTCGTCGGCGTTCCATTCCTTTGTTTCAGCCATGACTTTAAGCATCCTCCAGTCTAGGCCGCGTATTTTTCCCCGTACGAGATCGAGACTGAATAAAGAACGTGAGGAACGCGTTGAACAACCCTGGATTTGAACAAAAGATTTAGCTTGGCTGGGCCTTACTGGCTGTCTCGGTCTTTTGTGGACACACACGCAACTGCTTTTTTGGCGCAGAAAAAAAGACTGAAATTGCACCTGTCGCAAACACGACCCCTCTCGCCTCCTTGACTTCCTTTGTATTTTCCCCAAAAATTCAGCGTGGTTTGTGCTTTATTTGCCACCACGAGCCAAGTAGCCCTACCACAACGCGATTGTCTTTATGCTACTGTCACCTAAAACGTTCTTCACAGAGTAATGACGGAAGACAGCGATAACCTAATGATGCCAAGTGGTAACCCAAACAGCAGTGATGAAGTGGTTATTAGGAGCACCTATTCCACTGGCTGGTATTCGCTTGCATTCGAAATATTACGCGAGTATGAAAGAAGTGCTCATGAAATTTTCAAGCATTTTAATTTATTTTTGGCGTTCACTGACACGCTGGCATTGGACAATAAATGATGCACCACAACCGACACGTACCTTATTTTGAGAACGATTAGGGCATAGCGATATTTATGAGAATTTCTTGATCCAGTTAACTAAGGAATGCATAATTCCACTTAACTGTGAATATGTGCTTCTTTTCTAAATACGTAAAAGTAAAAATAGTTTTAAGCTACCGTACTCTGACTTCATAATATCATGGCATCTGACACCGAGTATTGGGTGATAAGGATGACTCGAATCCTGCGATACTCTCAGAAAAAGCACTGAGCAGGTGTAGGTGCTGAATGAGGTGAGTGCTGTGGTGATGTGCGTGGTCTTCTATATAAAAAGGCGAACTTGAGATCCTGTACTCAAAAAGCACCTTACGTAAAATAACTTCATCAGATAATATGTCATGCAGTCGCGATGCTTGACGTCTTGTTGGTGCTGTCAACCGAACAATCGCAATATCGCTTACGAAAAATGCAGTTGTGTCTTAGACTCGAGGAAAGAACGGAAAGCGAGCTATGCGTACTTTCGAACATTGAGCTTATGTCATAAGCTTGCAACATTCGATAGTAATTACAATTTGGGGATTATGTTAATGTGATTGCACTGTGCGCATTGTCAGTGGTGTTTAATTCAAGTAGGCTGTCCCTTATAATGGCACAAGTAGAGAACGGTACCTCTTTACCATCCAGCCGTGGTTACATCATATCAGTTATAGCGAAGTAAAAGCGGTACGCTACAGCATCACTTCACCAAGGCAATGTCATGCGTTATGATAAAAATTTCCTGCCGATTAGATAGTTCAGCGACTGAGGCTGTACCGCAAGGTGGAATGCCCAAACTTCCCGCTCAGCATTTAACGCGTTCTCATAGTCAGGCTCTATGTCACGTTGGCACGTTGCAGACTAGGAACACATAAACAACAGGCGAATTCCCCATTCTTGCCTCCGTAAGTTTATATTATTGCTAGTTAAGATGCGCTCCATGAAATGCTGTTCAGTGACAGAGATCTTGCGTAAAGTGATAAAAAGTGATAGCTATTACGAAGGCCGTGAGCCAGATCAATGGAGAAAGTGCCCACATTATCATCGCGGCTATGTTATGTTCTCTCACGGCTCACCGAAGAACAATCAGAGAGGTTTCGACAGACAAGAAAAGTCCAGCCGAATTGCATGTCTCCGCAGCCAGCGAAGAGAACACAAGACCAGCCGTAGTGGTCGTATCACCAGTAGGCAGCCGTACCTCCAAGCCACGGGCGAATAATGTGAAGTTGTCATCCACTAACATGATCATCGAAAGAGTGACCATGTGTTCTTATGCAATAAATGCGACAGTTAAATTGCCCCACAGAAGCGCCTCTAAGGATGGTGATATGTTTGAAAAGGCACAACATGATCCGGTAAAGTATGGAAAATGTACCTGTCTTGAAAGCGAATGACACGCAGCGAAAGACGAAATGCAATGCTTACAGCCGAAGCGTCGCAGGCGCGGTGGCATACGTTCTCTCTAATGCTGCTCGCGTTCATGCTCGAGTCATGAGAACTGGAAAAGGAAGTTAACCAAACATCATAGGAAGGAGACGAAGGCGACGAAAACTCTGTTTTCTGGGGATTTGGGTCCCAAAACCGTGATGTGATTATGAGAGACGCCGTACTGGAGAAGCCCGGAAATATCGACCACCTGGGGTTCCTTAACGCGCGTTGACATTGCACAGCCCAAGGGACCCAGCATTTCGCTCCCATCGAGAGGCAACCTCCGCGCCCGGGTTACGAAGCCGCTACCTTCAGATTCTCAGCTAAGTTGGGTAGCCACCAGACAACACCTGTGGGGCAATAAAGTATCTTGGCGAGAAGACCTATTTGAAAAAACCTGCATTTGAAGAGACTTTCAAGCTAGAACCACCAATGGGATGGCCAATTAGGTCAAGCGAGTTTAGTTCAAGTCTTAATCACCACGCGGGAACGAGCTCTCGCTGGATTCTTAGACAAGGCAAGCCTGGCAGGCGGCGGCAGAAAGTTAGGAGGGATGATGAGATCAGGAAGTTAGAGGGATAAATTGGGCCCAGTTAACACAGGACACGGATAAATGGAGATCTATGGGAGAGGCCCTTGTCCTGTAGTCTGTGTAGACAGGCTGCTGATGATGTAATCACTAGACTACCATGTCTAATTCCAATGTGATCTATTATTTAAACAGATCTGGTCTGGCATCTTGACCGAAGTGCTCCTTCTGTGGTGTAAACCGAGGCAAGAGAACATTTCTAATATTTTCAACACGCGTTACACAAATGCGTCAAATACATAAGAGGGTGTGTTGCACCTGCTGAGATTACACTTTGGTCTAAAGAAGGAAGGTGAGCATTGGGCACGTTCACCGGAGGGTTGGAAAGAATTACCGTAGGGTGCAAGAGACAAAAGGTATAGGTAGAGGCTTACCAGATTTGCATTTACCATGGCTTTATAGGCAAGTGTAATGCAGGTGTTTGTGTATGAAGCAGCACCACAATACATCACATTTTTTCACTCTGAATTACTTTTAATTATATGTGTAAGGGATATTGTACAAATCGCACTAATTATAAAAGCACCACAAATTAACACTAAAGATTACAGTACACTCTTTTTTCAGTCTCTCGAAAATTCTTAGAATCCAGTAAATTTAAGACATCGCTAACGATTATCACGGAATTTCTTTGTGAAGACGCTAATTATCTCATTTCACTACTTTCTTTGTGAGCATTTAGTATTTAAATTATCTGACTAAAAGTTCTATAATCACAAAGCGATAATTATTGGACAGAATAAGGAATAGTAAGGAATGGTCACGCGAAAAATGCACAGTGTCCTTCGAGGTTAAATAATGCTGGGGATACTGGCAACGATAGGCTTGGCTCCCGAGGTAATTACAAAGGGGAAACCTCGAATTTGGCCTTATGCACACATTTAGCACGAAATGTATCAGCAATATATTTGTTATCAAGGTCGCACGTCAAAGTACTACGCGTCAGAAAAATGCCACGTTGTCTACAAATGGGGTGACACAGAAGTCAACCGCAACTCTTCAGGGTGATGTTATTGAAATTAGTCTAGCGACCACTTTCGCGACGTACAAATTAGTAGGACGTACACTAAGTAGTGCCTTACGTGCTATTAGGTATTTATGATCATTGGTTACTGCATGTCAGCAGCACAGCGACCTTTCCCCCTCGCGCAAGGAAAACAGTGCAGAATTTCGAGACGCCCTTAACAGGCGATTTATTCATGGGCATTCGATACAGCCACCTCTTGCGCGTAAAAAGTGCCATTGAGCGCGACTTGCTATCACTGAACACGTTTCAGCAGCAGCAACGGCTTTGCTCGTTTCCTAGGTATGAAGATCCATTCGAATATTAGAAAGTACTGCACCCCAAAATGTCATCGAATTGACAACAGGATGAACGTTTTCATCCTTTTAGATGAAATGTTGCACTATTCTCGATTTAAGGCCTAAGTGAGCGAGCACTCAAGGCGACTTGGAACCGAGCATTCGATCGGTCAATATATATTAAAGAAGTGTTGCCAGATGGGCCATGAACGCTGGTTCTCAGACGAAGTTTAAACAGCAGGTTATAGCCGAGTGTAATGCAGCTGTTTGTGCTTGTAAAATAAGCACCACACAAGACATATATATTCACTATAAATTTCTTGTAATTATACGCGTGAAACACACTGTACAAGCTGCACAAACGAGATAAGCACCTCAAATTAACACTAAATCGAAAAATCGCACATAAATATTCGTGTAGTTGCCACGCAATGTCCCACCGCTGCCAGTGCCCTTTCTCTCCCAAGTCCCCTTAGCAGAGTGGCCGTAGAAACATCTCGACTAAACAGTCGTATTCTAGTCCATCTGCCAAGGCTTGGAATGCGCTGTCGCTGCGCAATTACCCACTTCGGAAGACATGGGCACTGTCTTGGTTCTGCTGCGGCATGCCTCTTGAGGGGGTGGCATCTCGACACCTCCGGGAAAACAGTAAGTAAGACACCACACCTGCAGCCATCAGCGCCCAACACGTAAAGGGACGCGCCTGTTCCACACGACCAACATCATCACACAATGTCGGAGCTTCGGTTTGACACGGTGTCAGTTGTGCCGGGCCCCATCTTCTATGCTACTTGCTGTCCGTGATGTCCTTCCGGCGAGTATGGGACCGAAGATTCGCCCAAGAGCCACGTCTGTACACAGCTCGAGACGGCGAGCATTCTGTCCTTACGAACAGCACTGCAGGTATCCGTCGAAGTAGCTGTGTCGGCTTGGGCGAAGAGTTGTATTTCTCGACGACATCGACTTTGGCGCTTCATACAACCAGACGCGACCGCTGGCAGGTACACGCGGCTCTCGTCATGCAAGAATTCGTGCAGAGTCATTGCGGCAGTCGAGGCGCGATGATCAGGTCGTGCATGAGGTGCGTCTGTATACAGTGATATTCGAGGACGGCAGATGATCTTCCGTGGTGGGAACAGACCGGCGTTCATATGGCCATTCAGCATTGCTCTGAACAGGTGGCCGAGAACTGCGTGTAGAGTTAATAAGGTTCTGTCAAAATTCAGCGATAAAGGGAAACTGTGAAAGAAATAACATCTGTGGAAGTCCAAGTGCGAAATGTACTTTGGTGAGGAACTGTAACCACTTTTGCTAGTGAAGCTCCAAATTTATTGCTAGGATAGTGCCATCGCGTGTCATTAAGAGCAGGGACGGTGACTTTTGTGTTCTAGCCCATATGAGAGTAGTACGCAAACGCAAAGCATGAAAACCCTCTCTTGGAGCCTATTATATTCCACTGTAATTGCTTAATGCTTCGATGATTTCTTTTAAGAAGTAACGATCCTATTAATTTCCCCATTTTCTCCTGCACTCGATTACAAAGTTAAAAATTAGTGCGCATGCATGTGCATTTAACAAAGTACAACCCGATCACGTGTTCCTGCTCGAAGTGTTCTTACGTTACAATACGGAAGTTCAGTCTAGTGCATCCGTAGTGAGGGTCTTAGCGTTCAAGAGGCAGCGCCTCACGGCTAAGTGTGACCCATTGCGCGTGTACGAGCCTACACTCTTAGCACATTAACCTTTAGTTCATTTTATAGGTACACAAAAATATGAAAATATGCACCTTTACTAAAGGCTAGAACATTTCAACATTCATAAAGGAACATATTTTCCCATTTTGACAGGACGTTGCGACTAACGTAGCAGCACTATAGTGCTGCTACACTAGTTGTAACTTCCTCTTCCCATTTGGAGACGTGAAGGGTCTAACCTTTTCGAGTGAGTGGGCAGAAGTGTTTTCCCTTATCCCTGCTTGTTTGCACAACATATCTCCGACGGAGACAGCAATTTTTGTTGCCACAGAAAAATACCGTTACCGCGAGAGTTTAATTCCCTCGATATCTTGGTGAGTACATATTAGCGCTTGAAGAAGTAAGGATATGTTAATGCACATACTTTGGAACATCGAGGGCAATCGCGGTGCTTTTATCAATAACAACTGCCCACACTAACACATATTGCGCTGCCAGTCAACTATTTTCCTCAAGGACGCGTGAACATCAACCCCGGAGAAACGCAACCACCACAAATTAGAACAAATATCAAAAGCAACTGCAGAAATGGAAAGAAAGACAGCGTCATGCAAACACGCAGGTGTAGCTACGGTAAATAAGAAGCAATTGCATTTTCTTTTTTTACATTTAAGGCGATACGAAAGATATAACTGCCGATGCTTCACAGGTCAGAATCATGATATGGTTATGAGGCCCGCCGTAGAGGAGAGCCTCGGAAATATTTACCTGCCTTGGGTTGTTTATCACACACTGATGACGTACAGCACACTGACCTCTAGATTTTCGCCTCCCTCGAAAATGCACATGCTGAGGCAGATATCGAACACGTCACCTTGGGGTCAGCAACCCAGCGCCATAGCCACCAAACCACAGCGACATTCTATATGCAGGCTAAGGCTGTGAAACCACCACTTACTTACGCCTTAAAAATGGAAGCTACGATAATTAATGCAACTAGACAACTTGATATCTTTACGCGATGAGGCGTGGCTTAAGTGCACACCCTTATTCATCTGCTTCATGTCAGGGTATTTTTCTACTTCTTTGTGTTTTCGCTTAATCATACGGCTGGTGGCCGTGCTTCCGGCGCCCCGCCATGGTGGTCTAGTTGCTATGGCGGTCCGCTGCTTATCCGTAGGTGGGGGATCGTATCCCTGCCTCGGCGGCTGGTTTTCTTGGATACTAAATATTGAGACCCGTGTTCTGTGCGATGTCAGCAGGAGTTAAAGCACCTCAGGTGGTCGGAGTTCCCTGAGAACTCCTCTATGACATCCCTCAGGATCACATCGTGCTTTTCGGAAGTAAAATCCCAGAAATCGTCATCATCGAACTTACGACGTACCCCTCAAGATGCGTTTCCCTTACTGCTGCCGTTTAAAACTCAACATCACCTCCGTAGGCACACACGCCGCACCAATAGCTTGCAGAGAGACTTCCGCGCAAGACACAATCACTTTTGGCCAGCTACAGAACATTCAATCTGTAGTCATTCCAATACGATCAAATTTGTTGTTGTTTTGTGGGGTTTAACGTCCCAAAACCAGTTCTGATTATGAGAGACGCCGTAGTGGAGGTCTCCAGAAATTTCGACCACCTGGGGTTCTTTAACGTGCACTGACATATCGCACAGCACACGGGCCTCAACATTTCGCCTCCATTGAAATGCAGCCGCCGCAACCGGGATTAGATCCCGCGACCCTCGGATCAGCAGCCGAGTACCATAGCCACCAGACCACCGTGGCGGGGCACGATCAAATTTGACGAATCGCTTGTTCAGCAAAATGCAGTGTATGAAAATATTTCTAAAATTGCACTTGGTGGAAGGCAGTGCGGTGGCATCTTCACACTGCTGATATTTCACTTTTAATGCCTATCTGTTGTTCACCTGTACATGCCTGAATAATTTAGCGTAGTGGAGATTATTTATCGTCACGAACACCTTATGTCTATCCTCTTCGACCTGTCGTGTTCGATAAAAATCGACCGTGTGGCTTCACGCGCACCCGTCCAGCTGCATGCCTAAATTTTGCAGCAGACATCAGGAGTAGGAAGCGGAAATGATGCGAAAAACTATTCCCATTTATTGCATCATCCCGACAGCAGGCGCTTTGCTCATTGCTGTGCTACAGTGTGTCCATACATCTTTTCGCTGTCGTTTATTCGGCTTCCGTCTTTCCTCCTTGCCCTCAGCACCATGTCAGAGGTTAAAAGGGTACTACCGCTATCGCATTCCTCCTCTCTATGAGTTCCCAAACCTAAGAATGTTGTACATAAGAGGAACGTTTGTGAAGACGCGCAACGAACTTTAATAGTGCGTAACGCATTGATTTCCTGGACTTTACGTTGTGGGTGATGCAGCAATTCTATGTTTTTAATGGTGTAGTTTTGAAGTTATTTTTAACATTAATAAATGAGAGCAGTGACGTTCACGAAAGAGACCATGTGCATAAGAAACACCTGTGGCGTAAAGGAAGCATAGCAGCGGATAAGTGAGAAATTTGGTACGCGACGCTCTGCTTGGCTTATGTGTGTCTTAGTGGCACTCTCACGGTGAGTAAACGGTCTGTGTTTCCCATTTTCTCGCTGTGCTTTGGAAAAGGTTCAGTAACTATACTGATGGTTTAATGCGTGTAAGTATAAAATACCTATGCTCATTTATCATATATTATGCAAATCTGAACACGCCCTCTTTTGTACAGCTTCTTTTCCGATCTCGGAATTTCGCAATGTTTTTTTTAAATTGTAGGCGAGAGGGATTTCATTAGATTATTTATCCTAGTCGCCATTTATTTTAACAAGTCCTAACCTTGGATTTCATGTCTATCACATAAAACGCTTAAAATATCGTGTTTAGCACAGTTTTTATATCGTTTCTCATATCCGCGGCGAAGGGAAGAGAATCACCGTGTTCGTGCCACTAAGACAACCCTTAGTCAAAGACTCGCGTGTTATGTGCCCATGCCAGTGTTTAATATAACGGGTTCTGTTCAGATGGGAACGTATACCGTACTAGGGAGCAGTGGTGCAGTAATCATGGTAAAAAAATTCCACAGCTTGCCCACGCACTTCACGTAGAATCTATGGTGCATAAGATAGAACGTTGCAGGCGTCAATATTCATTTCAAGTATAAAAAATACAGCATTTCGTTGTACCATTCGGCGTGTATGGTTACAGACAACCTCGGTGGGCGCGACAGCCACGAAGTCCGATAGCCGGGAATTAATGCTAAAACCACGACATGTTTAATAGGCACGCTGTAATAGAAGACCCCGAATAGTTTGACCAGGTGGCGTTCTTTAACGTGCAACGACATCGGGCAGTACAGGGGCCTCTAGCATTGTTTCTCCATCAAAAATGTGACTGCAATACCCACGGACGACCACACACCTTTCGTGTCCACATGCAAGCACTCTCACCATTATAGACCACCGCGGCGGACATTTTTCGGAGGGTTACAAATTTGTGTAGCCAACATGGATGGCCCAAAAATATCACACGGACCTATCTGTACACCCTCATTTCAAGCAAACAAGTATTCACATAGCAGCATATGATTGTAGAGGCACTTTTATAAAATACTACACATCACCTACTACAGAATGTAATCATAAGGCACATGGTCACGTCATTATCTCGATCAATTATCCATCTAATAAAAAGGACGTCTACGTCAACATTATGCAATTGACAGTAACTGGTAACAGAGGCCTCCTAATACCTTGTCTCAAAAGCAGTTAGGCCACCTCTTGGAAATTAAACGATCTACTCTTTGTGCGATAGAAGTAAGCGATAGAAGCAGTTGATCAAATGGTGGTTAGATATATTTACGACGCCCCCAAAAGGACAAAAAAAAGTTAATTATTGCAGCGAGTACCCTGCACTGTCAGTTCTTATGTAACCAAGATTTTCTGTGACGCTTGTAGTTTTGACAAACATCGCACAGTACATGAGATGTTTACGAAGTAAGGGCTTTATGCACTTTCATACAAAGTGGTGTGGAATGAATACAGAGGAGGTTGAAGATGCAAAGTCTCTTAAAGGACCACGAATGTAGCCATTTATATCGCACTATATGACGCCCTCCATCCACGTCACTCGCAATGTGCCAGGAAAGGCGTTGCCGCAAAATTAAGTGACTACCATCTTCGGATAAAATTCAATACGAATCTATTTGATCCTTTCGTTGCATGCGGGAAATGAGTTGATAGTATAGCCACATTTACGGCGTCCAACTTCCGCATGTGCAGCAGTTTCACTATAGTTTTCTCACATGCACCAATCAAATGTGAAACACCTCCAAGACGAGGATGTACAAGGCAGCCTTGACTTTCCTGATCTACTAAGAGTCTTTTCGTATTAAGCTTCCTGAAGCATTAACTTTCAGCGCAGCGCTTCAGGTTCCGAAAGGTATTTAATTCAATGCTGGCAGTTCTTCTATTGCCCAACATGAGATTTTGCTGCACGTACAGCAAAGAAAAATCTGTCTGTGGAAGGCTTTCCGTGTTATACCATCCAAAATGTCCTCATTAATCAAAGTGGCTGAATAGACTTAATGTCAGATGCCTTTATGGTGACAACGTGGCATAAGGTTTGTTTTAATGTAAAAGGAACATGGAAAAATATATGAAGTAAAAAGCTCGACAACCTGAGTGATATATATATGAGTGTCAGATTAGGGTAAGCGCTGTAAAGACCAACTCACCAGCAAGGAACAGGTCTTTACGACAAAAGCTGGCTTTGCAGGACTTGGTAGGAGTGCGCCCGGTGGCAGGGACCGTACCGAGGCACACCATGGGTCGAACAGCAGTCTCCTGAGAAATCAGTGTTCTAAATTGAGTTTGAGCCGCACAAATGCATCGAAATAATATCCGGTTGACGTCAATATCACTACACACGCGTGGAATTTTCTGATGTTCCCAAGACCAGCCTCTGACAGGTTCTCTCTGTTGGGCTAGACATCTATATAATGCCGAACTTCTTTATGAGAACTTAGCTTCAATTCATGGTGTGAACGTGATTCGCCTGTAAGGCGGTTGTATCGCCCTATCCAATAGGCCAATAGGGCTTGAACAAGTTAGGCATGCACTACGTGAAATATTCTACAGCCTGACAGATCCTTTGTACCATTCTGCCGGCGCTTTCTTTCGGAGACTTATCTACGGTGGTTCCCCATGTAGAGATATCAAACAACAACGATCATTAGTTGCTAGGCGGTCTTCTTTTCCCCCTACAAACTCAGACGGCATCGCCGCGTGCGCGTGGCACATAAGTGCTCATGTACTGGTACACGCGCTTCCTCGGCGCCTTCTACAAGAATCAAGCAACTATCCTCACGGTTGGCTCATGCAGAGTTGGCCGGTGCAATAATGACGGCAAAACAGTTATTACTCAATCACTAGCCGTTTGATATCAAAAGTCACGCTGCTGTCCGTGAGGAACAGTGTACCATGCGAGGCGCAGAAAACTTCAGTTCCTTTGGGGAGTGGGTGTACGTGCTTGTGTTTATGGGTGCGCGTGCGTGTTTCTGGGTTGAGCTGAAAGTTCACGGTTCGATCCCCGCGGCCGTGGCCGTTTTTATATATCGTGATTTACAAAGCAAAAAACGAGACATAGAAAACAGAAGCGCATAGATGCGACATTATGGAGCTCCTAAACAAACAAAATCTCAATATTAATCCGCTTTGCTGCCCTACGGTAACTAGTCAGGCATGCTCAGGCAAGGACAAGAAGAATGAAAGAAAGGAATGGTGAAAGAAATAATTACTGAGTAAAAGAAAGAAACAACAAGAACGGGCGACCTTTTTGGCACGAGTGACTCGGTGTAACTAACAGGTATGCGCTTTTCGATCATCCTCACTGAGCGGAAGGCCCGACGATTACCTGTGTGTGGAACACACCGGCGTATTTAATTCGATGTGCACGTACCAGTTTTTAAGTAATGTATACCCTCATTGACAAATGTCCCTCTCAGCACTACACTCGTGCTCTGACATCACATCACCCTCATGCAATTCTAAACTTTAGGTTTTATGGGGTTTTATTTTTTCACATTTTTCTCTTTTGAGGTGACGCTATCGCTATCATCTGGAATACAACGAACGACTTTCCTTATCTTTAGTCATGCCGACTGAGCGGCTCGAAATCATGTCACCATGCACTGTCCGTAGGAAAATGCCCTGTGGGAGATGCACTGTAACTCCGCGCTCCTTTCCAAATCAGCCATATTTTCAGGGCGCCTAAATCGACAAATTTTCGGGATTCTACCCATTGAAAAAATCGTTGTTAAACACACTGAAGCGAAACGGTAGCACCTGCACCACCTACTATGCATACTTTGTACAAGATGGAAAATTCGCAGTTGACAACCTCCGTAGAAAAGGTATTCAGGATGACACACCTTTTTTGTTGCATCAAACCACCAACCGAGCAGGCACAGTTCACCAAGTGGTGCTTGCGGGTCTCCGTGAAGGTGGAAGCCAGGAGATAGGGAGGTGCTAGAGCCCCTCAAGAGCCGACATATATGTGCTACCGGGTGTCCGTAGGCCTCCTGGATTTCCTCTACCGCATGGTCATGTAACATCGGATTTTCCAGCTCCAGTGACGCAGTCACCTCTGACACAGTAGAGCGGCAGTACTCCAACGGACACCTGCGTGATACAGTATTTGTACGTGTTGCTTTGAAGATAAGTCATTCACACTAAGAGATGAGTCCATCAAAGCCTTATTCATTCTACCGATAAAGGCTCGTGGCCAATACAAGAGTTTACATTTGATCGACAAGCGAAGGATGCATAAAGGGAAACGCGAGAAAACTTTGATATTGCATTTCTTAACAATCTCATTGGGGGATTTCGAACACTCAGACCACATAGGGTTGTTTAGTTCCCTGCACTCAAAACGTGCAGTACCAGGACTTCGAGCATTTTTGTGACCATCGAGACACCGGCTGTCGCGGCCGGTTTAGAACACGCTTTCCTCTGCTGTGCAACCGAGCACCATAACCACTGCATACGCCGTAGTGACCAGCTTATTCTGTTGCTGTTACTTTCGTTTCTGATCGACCCTCACGGGCCATCCAAAATACAAGCAGGTACGAAATAATGTCTCTCTATAATGTCTCCCCCAATACCTCTGTTTTAGCAGAGGTCTAAATATCACCGGCTGATTAATCTGATGGTGGACATAATATCGAAAGAAAAGGAGAAACAACAGGCATCCCTAATGAGAGAAAAGTGTTACAATGTATATGTTGTTTGGAGACGCCATGCGCGAAGCAAGGCTTCATTTATTGCTCCTAGAATGAAATGCGCATTGTCCACCACGGCCGGTAATGAGGAGAGTGTATAAGCGGCCGTGGTTTGCCTTTACATCTGGTTCCATTCCAAAAGGAAATCGAGGGTATCCGCTTACAAAAATATTGTGTGCTATAATTATGCCGATAGGAAAGTTCCAGCGGAATGTTGTGTAAAAGGGCCGATTAACGGAAACGCGCACTACAAACAACGTCGTTTGTGATTTCGCCCTTTATTGCTTGGCATGATATACTCGGTGACCATTATATAGTGAATTGGCATCAGGTACAATGTAGTTTATGAATATAGCTCTATAAGTGCGTCACCCCCGCAAGCAAACTGCCTCTTTCAGCATAAATTCAAACAGCTGAAATGATGCTCATCAGACTCCGACAATTATTCTTTCTGAAGAGCTTTTCTCCCAAATTTCCGGGAGATGAGACCGAGTTCAAAATGTTCGTCTTCAGTAACTTAACTTTATGATTCGTCAAGAGGACCTAATGAGGAATTGCCCAACATCAGGTCTGGGTATCTTGCGATCAGTCCTAGTGTGAAGCAGTTTTATGAATATGCAAACCCTGGCGTTTACAGTAGCGGCATAACTACGACTTTAGCTGGCTAACCATTTATGTTAGTGTACGTCTTCTTATTTTTATGCCCATGTAAACTTTAATGCCCAGTTTTCAGCAAATGCAAAGCCACAACCGGCCCACATATCGTCCGGCCCTTTGTGGCACCACCACTGAGTCTTACCAGTTCTTATGGCCTAAAAATACTGCTACAAAGCAAGAACACGGCTCTCAGTTAAATGTGATGATGATACAATGAGCAAAGCTCGGCTTGACCTGTCACGCAACAAAGCGTCAACAACCGTAAGGGCTTCATATCTCCTTTCAGGTGGCCAGCACCGTAGCGTATGGCATTGTCACCTTCAGTGCGGTAACACATTGCACAGGGAACATGCTTAGATTTGAGTACGTAGGCGTTATGAGCTGCCGTTTTGCTAATCTTTATCACTACAGCTCTTCTTGTACAAGTTGAAATCTTGCAGCTTAAACAGCAGCCTGCTATTTTCTTAAGGCGAACGTAAATGGTGGAACATATGCTTCTTTCATGAGTTCTGTCAACACATTCAAAAACATTCGTGTCAAGAGCACAAGCTTCACATTCGACCAGCAGAACAGTTACACAATATGCCAGTTTATTAGCTTTTGCATTTTGTACCGAGATAATATTTCAAAACCTGCTACCTCAAGAAATTCTTCGCACAGTGGATCCTTATGCTGGCGTCAGAATTATAGAACTGAATAACTTACTTCTCTTGTCGACTCGTCTCAACTCCGCAGAGACCAAGTACATTGGTCGAGTTTTACGTGCGGACACTATAGCACAATTCACATGGAGTACATGCGTTCTTCTCCGCTTTAAAAATGTACTCGACAAGGAAACTATGAAATTAGCTATTATGGAATGACGTAACATTTTGGCATATATCGGTACCACAACTCAGAAAAGCGAGTCACGTGAACCGATATCCACAGAGCACATTGAATAGATAACGAACCAATGTTTTCGTTCTTTTGGGTACTATATGCGTTTATGCTTTAGTATGTCTTTCCCATCTCAACAAAAACACTTCAATAAATTTATCTGCGTGTCTGTGCGTATAGTGCGACTGTTAACTGCCGTGTTGTGACACCATTTCATTTTTTTAGGCTTTTAAGCTTACGTTTTTAATAAAATACATACGCATTTAAAAAAAACAATGACAGCAGGGCGCCTGTCTTTCCATAGGAATTCTACATCGCGGCGGAAATACTTATCCGCTGCCAAAACAATACTGCGCAATGAGCAAGGTCTCATTCACTAATGTTTTAATTGTAAACTTGAGCGCAGTCAGTTGCACGAAATTTCATCTATTAATCACCGAACGAAAATGTAGATATCAAAATTGAGCTGACCCAATGCATAGAAAATGTGGTAGTGGTCTATATTAGGCACGCGGTTCCCGTGGAATGGAAGTGACGAACTTTGAATTAAAGAGCTCCGCAGAAGAATGCTGGCAACTCCAAACGAGCAACTCGTCCGAAATGCACATATGGGTGACTTATTCTTTGCTTTTGCTGCATGCTATTTCTTGAAGAAGAAATAGGTTCCTGCCACATCGCCTGCAGAAAGTTTCGACATGGAAATCGTCGAGAAACTTAGCTGGATAGCAAGAATGGAAGGCAGTCTTACCGAGTGGACTTGGCATGAAGCGAGCGGTGACGATCCAGAGCCCCCAAAAGTGCGCTTATGTCAGGCAGGCATTCGTCCTCGGAAGCCAAGTTCGGACACTGTGTTGACTGCGAAAGCTACAAGGACAAGCATCAAAGTCATCGCAATTTGCCACAGTAATTTTAATTACTTTCACGCAGGCACCGCTCCGAAATACGTAGGGTGAAAATATTGACAAGGTCTCGAAAAAAATGTACAAAGACACTTACCTAAATGGGATGCTGTTCAGCCAAAGAGGAATGGAACGCTCGCAGCCTTCGCTGTGCAGGCCCGATGTCTCGTGCCCCTCACGTTCCCACGAGAGGCACGAGAGACGAAACAGAAAAAAGAGGTTCGCCGAAAAAGCGAACGTTCGTATTGCAATATCCAGAAATGGAGGCACCAAAAGACAGAACCACAGGCGTAGACAGGTCTATTCCAAGAGCCCGCAAGGGGTTTTCTAAGCATGTTTTCCTAGCCACGGTAAATCGTCGACAGCTCAAAAGGAAATGATCTATCGTCTCTGGCTCTCCGCAGAATGCACAAAGTGGTGAAGGAACCCGACCAGACCTGTGCTCATAGAAATTTAGGCTCGGTACACGGCAGCGTAGCCTCGTAAGGGGCACTTCCAGCTGACGTGTTTGACGTACTGTTCTCCGCCAGGGGTATAGAAGGTGACAATAATCTGTCGAGTTTGTCAACGCGGAATCTATCAACGCTTCCCTTATGACTCGCCTACGAAACCTAGCAGCCGTGACATAAGCGGACGCAGGAAAGTAGGGTAGAATCGGACCGTCTAAAGCAGCCTTTGCTAAAGCATCAGCAACTTCGTTGAGGAGCAATCCTTTATGGCCGGGCACACATATCGCGAACACATATAAATAGAAGAAAAAGAATTTATACTGTGAATTATACAGATGGGAATTGGCAAAGTATCAGTGCAAAACGACTGCGGCAGCGCGGGAATCAAATGGCTATAACTTCATCACATATTCACTACCCCAGGCAATGGTGTGTTATTAAAAGGAGTGTTGCCACTTTGAGGCTGTTGTCTATTCCTCATCATGTGCATCATGAATAACAGCGTGCACAATCGACATTCCTGTCTAAGTGATCTGCGTATATCACTGTTTTCGTTGCTACTTCACCCTTCCCATTCTCCGCTGCCGGTATTTTCTCGGCGCACCTAACTCAAAACCTGCATACAGTCGCCGCCTATGCCGGCATCTTGCTTTCGGTCAATAAAGTGTCTAGATACGCACGATAATATTCCCTAGTAATATTCAAAAAGCCACGTATACGCGTCCTTGTTCTCGCGATATTTCTATATCCTACAGCGGGCCAAAGACGTCTACACATCTGCCGATTGCGCGGTCATTGTGTAGTGCTCAAATACTAAGACTTTCTGACCATGTTTGCATTTTCAATGTTATACCTTGCATCGTGAGCCCACACAATAAAGATGTAGTGGTCAGCGGTTTATGCAAGTTAATGTTAACCTTCTGTCTCTTGTCTTTATAAACAAAATTTTTCCAACTCAAGCTGCCACCGGTGAACAGGTGGCCAGGCACACCCGGACGTCCTCTACTGCCAGAACCAAACAAAATAGTACAAAAGAAATTGCAGCGATATTCAGAACATTACAAGAGAGAGAGAGAGGCAAGGAAAGGCTGGGAGGTTAACCAAACGCGCGTCCGGTTTGCTACCCTGCGCTGGGAAAGGGATAAAAGGGTTAAATAGAATGAGAAATGGAGGAAGAGAGAGAGAGAAGAGCCCAATCACGCGCACACTTGCTTAAGTACAGTCTCTAGAGGCGGTCGCAGAGACATGTCGATTTCACGTACGTCAGCAACGCCTTCGTCGCCTTCTGAGCCACCGAAGCATATGGCCAGGGCCAAAGTAATATGAAGCACATCACCAGAACAGGCGGAAATACCTGGCTCGTGACACCAAGCGTAAACGAGAAGGCGCGAAAATCTCTTATAAGTGACCCTGATACATAGCTCTCGAGAACTTTGCAGAGGCACGGAAGTTTGCTTGAAAAAAAGTGGCAGCCTGCGTCGTGGTGCTCCGTTCATAATTGTTACCAAGTTGCCACTGGTACTCGAAACACGCTACGGAACTTGTTGTGCGTTTCAAATAAATAATAATTAAAAGAAAGATTTCCTTGCTCGACTGTGCGTATCCACTGCAAAGTTCCTAAGTGAATCGGGATTTATTCTGCCGCTAAATTTGTGTTTGCGGATATCAATTTATTCTCGATAATTGCGGCATTCCTTCTGTTAGTACTACATATCATGTATGGTCATACCTTTTTTCATTATACCTCTTTTCCGCACATCCCGCGCAGTGTGGGCGTAAGCCAGGAACAAGTAGTTACTTATGGGGGATAACATGAGTGACAGGTCATGATATACATAGCTTCACATTCCTGCGATTTACACCATGGTTAACGATAACAATGTAGCCTGTGGCTCATACACGCATCACATATGCGAGCATTATCCATACTATATTTAACGTTGACGTGTAGATCTTGTAATAAATTACATTCTCGTGCTATTCGGCTGCCAAATATTTCGGTTATAAACAGCAAAGTCTCGGGTTCGATAACAAAAGTTATTAGCTTTCGCCTTTACTTCCCATAAGTGGCAACAAACAATCCTAGAAATCTCATTGATTTACTTATTTCATTTATTTATTTATTTATATTGGCGTGGAAATGCATTTCCGTGTCATCATACTTATATTTCATGATATTTCCATATTACTACTTTCTCAAGAGGCGAGGTTGTAATCTCTGGTTACCTCTCTTTGTCAGAAAGCTGGCATTGTAGCGCAACTAGTAATTTCAAGCCTGTCGCCTGTAATATCTAAAGGGATTCTGGTGATGCTATTTATAATAAAGGGCGTATTCAGGCAATGTATAACGTACACTACAGTGACTTTGGTTCTTGCAGGATCCTTCGCTGTTTCGGTCGATGTGTTTCGGTTATAGTTGTGCACAGTAACCCATGAACGGATTATTGCCCTCACTATAAAACGCGAAAGTTAGCACACTTGACTTCAGTGGTGGTCTCCGACAATATCTTTCAAGGTACAAGTGAGGTCGAGCAGCGGCTTTTACATGACACCTTTACTAATAATAAAATATGTAACAAAATAGTTGCAAAATCGCTGAGCCTAATCTTACGGTGTCAGCCCCGATAAACGTGCACTGCATTCGGCAGTTGCCTATAGTCCGTTTCAGAAGTTCCCTGCAGCACTACGAAAGCTGCCAGATTCTTTGACCAACCAGGAGGGTGAACACGTGGTAAACGTGTCCTTCCGCGGCTCGCCATCGCCAATGGCCAGCTCTTCAGCGGCAGCTGCTGCCCTGGAAGGAGGAAGACGTAGCGGGGGGCGCGTGTCAGAACAATGGAATTTCGTTTCGCTTCGGAAGAATTATGCGCTCGATGACCTCGTAGCCTTGGCTCTGCTTCACGGAATTAGAGAAACAGACTATACGCGAGGACATAAGCGTTTTCAACGCATTAAATGTTGAGGGCAGATCAATGAACGAACCCTTAGCAGACAGACAGACAGAAAGTCAGACAGACCCAGCCTCGTAATCAGTCTCTTTCGGTCAGTCAGTCAGTCAGTCAGTCAGTCAGTCAGTACAAGAAGATTACTCATACAACGCCCTGACGACCAGATTTCTCTCAAGGGGAAGCGCATAACGCGGGCCACGTGGTGACGGGAAGGGAAAGTCCCTCGGCCATGTTGCTGGCCCTCTGCACAGCCCGTATTTTAAACATCCCGTTACGAATTGGTAACTGCCGCAAAACATCGACACGAGTGAAGAAGAGTGGACCACAAGAACGCCGACTATCAACAGAAGCAGAGCGCAGAGGCGGAAAAGAAATAAAGAAGACACACCACTTAACTACGTGTGTTCACGAATGCTGACGGCAGCTGTAGAACACGTGCCGGTCAATGCGAGAGGCAATTGCAAAGACATCATCGCTTCTCTGTTCAAGCTAATCGACTCCAGGATCACGCACGCGCTTCCTCTATTATTTATATGCCAGGCTTCGAACATTAAACCTGTTTCTTCACCCTTATGCCTATATAGAATCGCGCATTCGTTAAACTTGGGCGTGCAGTTAAAATGCTGGCAGTGCAGGGATCAGTTAGGAGGAGTTCCGCTGGATAACGATATGTCCGATGTTGATTTAATCTCTGACTAATACAACAATCATTTTTTTTCGTAGAAACATCCGCAGTTAAAAAAATCGTATACACCACACCCATGCGACAGTGGATAAAATTATTCTTGGTAGAATGCTTTACAGAGCAAAGGTGTGTTCGCTTCTTACTTTGCAAGTGCTCGTTTTTCATTCGCATGGTAGCGTCCGAATGTAACCTAACTTTTTCAGGTGCTCAAAAACAACTTTAACACCATGTCTACTTCCGCCTTTCCTAAGTTTGTGCGAAAGTGCGAATTTCTTTCCCTTTTCGGACATTCCCAATAGGCCGTGCCTTGAGATCACGACATATGATGATTGATCAAAGGCTTTAAAAGACTCCATAGAGTGCGTGAAACCGAGGGCAGTCTATAACCTAGGAAATTTTGGTCTAAGAAGCGTCCCAGCTTTTTAATCAATTTTCGCGGATATTTTTCTTCCTTTCCTCGTGCAGGTCGCGCTTCCTTACGTGATATAAGGACGACGATAACGATGGAACAACAGGGCATGCTTGGAAGATTCGCCTATGCTACGGGGTGATAAGGGCCCGCAAGAAGCTCCTTTCCTCATTTCTCCGACCGGTTCACCCCTTGCCGAAGAACTATTACGCGACATAGGCCCTCCTCCTGCCGCTAACGGGTTTGCAGCTGCTCTGGCTCATCTGTACTGCGACTCCAGGTGGGAACTGTTTCCTGTCGACATGCGAACGGGGCCGATGCTGAAAATAACAGCTTGGTCAACCCAACACAAGGTTGGCCAAATGGAAGGAGCTCTGCAGCGAGATCCAGGCCGACGCGCATTGCAGCCGACGCAGACAGCTCAGCGACCAGCAGTGCGGCGTGATAGTGCCTGGACCAACATCGTGACTCCTGTCTGCGGGATGTTGAACGTGCACGACAATGGCATCCTCGAGCTTTGCGTCCTGGTTGGGTACAGTAAATTCACGGCGTTCGGGCCACACTACTTCGCCGTCGGCAGTCCTCAGGGTATTCTAAGTGTTGAACGGAACGTCGTGTTTCATCGCTCCTTCTACGGGCTGCTCCCGATGACTTCCCCGGCGAGATGCTACTCCGGTATCGTCGTCTTCGCAGGGATCGCCGCTGACTGGGGCGGTGCGAGTCCGTGACCCGGACCATTC
>JABSTT010003626.1:0-27343 GCA_013339685.2 Hyalomma asiaticum | reverse complement strand
AGCTTGTGCAAAGTATCAGTCACGTTAGCGGTGCCCCCTCTCAGTGCTTCCACGTCAGAGCGCAAGGAAAGAATATTTTTGTAATGGCCTTCTAGATCAGTCATGCGTCTATTAAGATCTGCGATGGATTTATCTGTAGATAACAAATGAGACGTAAGGTCCGGCACCTGGCTGATTAATTCCGTCTGACCAGCAGATAATTTCTGCAGTTCAGTAAGTACAGCATTAGATGCAGGACCCGGGTTGCTTTCAATATCACCCGACATTAACAATAAGGCACGAATCACACGAGAACACTCAGACGCGACAAGACAGCAGCAGTATGGGCTCGGCAGCTGGAACAACAGGTAATTACTAGACTTCTTAGCAAAAAGACTGTAAGTGCTACTAACCTGCATGATAAGAGTGAATGGATTAGCGGTCTGCGTTGATACACAGCCGCCGAGCCCACACAGCGCCGCCGGGAAAGGCAGCTCTTTTATAGCCGGCACAAACGTCGATGCCGATGGCAACAGAGTCGACCGGGTTTCGTCGAGGACTACGTAGTTGTGTGGCTGTGCCAGGAGGAGTGCAGAGTCGTTGAATTTCGTGAAATCCAGCGGCTCCAAGAACGTTGTGGTAGATAACCTTTTGGTGAAGACCAGAAGGGTGTGACAGGTAAAGGTGCCACTTTCACCGCAACGGGGTTGATACTGCAGTGGAGTGGTCATGGATGCCGGCACGAGGGCGGAAAGCAGTATGCGCAACAGTGCGCACTGAACCACCTGAATGATAAGAGTGAATGGATTAGCGGTCTGCGTTGATACACAGCCGCCGAGCCCACCCTGCCCACCCTTCAATGTAGAACCACGGCCCCACCGCGGTTCTACATTAAAAGCTATTCCGCGACGGCGGTTTCAGCGTGTCATGTGATGCCAGTTGCATCGTATTCACCAGCTGCACTAAGCCTGGACACTACAACTAGTTTTTGATGAGTGTGAACGTGAACTAGTTGCGTGTTTGGTAGAGGTTGCATTCTCATAGGAGTTGGCTGTTCGAAGTGTTTTGTTTACTGACTAGGGATAAGGTAACAGTGTTTTTTTTTATGTGAAACAGGGCAAAATTCGCAGACTCTCAGCTTGATCCTGCACATGTAGACCTGATGGTTATTTGAAGTCTCTTTTAGGAATAGCTTCATGTGCTGGGTGCCAAAATCTTTTTTTTTTCTTTTTTGGCTTCCAACTGATGCTTGCCAGTCTGATCGCCGTGCGTAATACAGTGCTTTGTAGAGAGCCACATCTGTATTTTGTATATGTAATTGAGAATATTGCTTCTTTTTGTTCTTTTTCGTTGCATCAACACTGTCTCCAGTGTATTCGACTTCAAGCACGTATGTAGCTTCATTATAAAACTGAAGTTGCTTCGATGTAACGTTGCTCGCTGCGACAGATTGTGCACTGCATGGCGACGTTGCTCATTATACCGATTTTGTTAATATTTCATGCGCTACTTTCATTGAAGGTCACTTTGGTCAATATTCATTGACACTTGATTGATGTTCTTGGTTGTCTTTTAAAGTTTGCCTCATTACATCAGCTGGTGTCCTAGGCAAATTTTCACTTTCATATCTGCGTCATATTTGAGTTCTCTTGTTTATATTCCTTGATTTTATGCGGTGGAGATACTGCATAACATGATTGAAAGCGGCTGTCACACAGTCATCCATCGTTTGTCTCTGCTCATATAACCGGATGCGCTGCTCTCATGGTGAAAAGTGCATAGTCGTTTGGCTGTTGATTATTGTGTGACTACTAGTGCTCTTTTGTGAGCCTCTAGTGTTTAATAAGTTCCAAATATATTTAAAGTATTTCTTCTGCAGTTGCTCTTGAATATTTGTTGTTTTGTTTTTCTGGCATTTCTCATTTTCTTCTTTTTTGAACTTGCACAAGTTAGTTTCTCAATAAAATGATGATGTAGCAGTGTTTCGACTGCGTGATCATTGGCACAGAGGCCTCCTTGCTAGGCCGCTTGCCATGAAACTGTCTATCCTTCACTGCTAGAAAGATATAGTATGTCATTACTATTTTTGGTAGATTTGCTTCATACTCAACAAATTACATGCTAGATTGATTTTTGTATTCATGACAGCCAATTTTGACTTAAATGCTAAGACTGATGAAGCCTTGTTGCGAACTGTGTACCTACCTTACTGCACTATTTGTGCTCTGTTGCACTCAGTGCTGATGCCTTTAACCACCATAAAAAAAAAGAGCTCGAGGCAAGTTCGATGCCAGGAGTTCTTCCTAGGACGTAACTACGAAAGTATTCGGCCGGCACTACCCCCCACTCAGCAGCACCCAGCACCGAAAGGATTATGGTGCAGCTGGTAACATACCAGGTCGCAGCTACTACCACAAAGGCAGGGACGGCGTCCGCGGATGGGGGTGCCCCCCGAAATTATGATCCCGTTGGCACCTTCAGAACCACAGAGTTAATGCCTTAGAGGTGCAAAAAATGTCTTGTGGTTATTTGTAACCCTAAGGCGTTAGCTTACATTCTGAGGGTGGTTACCAGATCAAAATTTTGGTGGGTGCGCCCCGTTCCCGAGCACGATTCCTGCTTGCTTCTTTTTCTGATTACGGCTAACGTTTCAGGAACAGCTTTATGATTACGTCCTTGGTAAGTCTTTAAACGGATTCAGAAATCCCGGTAAATGGGATTATTGGTGGCTCCCCCAAGCCGTCGAAAAGACCAGCTTTTTGATGACGTTTCGAAGACGTTCAGGAAACGTCTCGTTTATGTGCAACAAGACGAACATTAACGAGATATACGACGTCTTATCCGAGACGTTAACGACGTCTCAGAGACGGCACGCGTAAGAAGTTTTGGTCTAGAAGACGTCGTATATCTCGTCTAATGTCCGTCTTGTTGCCCATAAACGAGACGTTTCCTGAACGTCTTTGAAACGTCTTCAAAAAGCTGGTCTTTTCGACGGCTTGGGGGAGCCTCCAATAATCCCATTTACCGGGATTTCTGAATCCGTTTAAAGACTTACCAAAGACGTCATCAAAAAGCTGGTCTTTTCGACGGCTTGGGGGAGCCTCCAATAATCCCATTTACAGGGATTTCTGAATCCGTTTAAAGACTTACCAAAGACGTCATCAAAAAGCTGTTCCTGAAATGTTAGCCGTAATCTGAAAAAGAAGCAGGAATAGTGCTCGGGAACGGGGCGCGCCCACCAAAATTTTGATCTGGTTACCACCCTCAGAATGTAAGCTAACGCCTGAGGGGTACAAATAACCACAAAACATTTTTTTGCACCCCTCAGGCATTAACTCCGTGGTTCTGAAGGTGTCAACGGGATCATAATTTTGGGGGGCACCCCCATCCGCGGACGCCGTCCCTGCCTTTGTGGTAGTAGCTGCGACCTGCTATGTTATCAGCAGCACCATAATCTTTTCGATGCTGCAGAGTGGGGGGTAGTGCCAGCAGAATACTTTCGTAGTTACATCCTAGGAAGAAGTCCTGGCATCGCAGTTGCCTGGAATTCTTTTTTTTTTTCGTGGTTAAAGGCATCAGCACTGAGTGCAACAGAGCAAAAATAGTGCAGTAAGGTAGGTACACAGTTCGCAACAAGGCTTCATCAGTCTTAGCATTTAAGTCAAAATTGGCTGTCATGAATACAAAAATCAATCTAGCATGTAATTTGTTGAGTATGAAGCAAATCTACCAAAAATAGTAATGACATTACTATATCTTTCTGCAGTGAAGGATAGACAGTTTCATGGCAAGCGGCCTAGCAAGGAGGCCTCTGTGCCAATGATCACGCAGTCGAAACACTGCTACATCATCATTTTATTGAGAAACTAACTTGTGCAAGTTCAAAAAAGAAGAAAATGAGAAATGCCAGAAAAACAAAACAACAAATATTCAAGAGCAACTGCAGAAGAAATACTTTAAATATATTTGGAACTTATTAAACACTAGAGGCTCACAAAAGAGCACTAGTAGTCACACAATAATCAACAGCCAAACGACTATGCGCTTTTCACCATGAGAGCAGCGCATCCGGTTATATGAGCAGAGACAGAACAATGGATGACTGTGTGACAGCCGCTTTCAATCACGTTATGCAGTATCTTCACCGCATAAAATCAAGGAATATAAACACAAGAACTCAAATATGACTCAGACATGAAAGTGAAAATTTGTCTAGGACATCAGCTGATGTAATGAAGCAAACTTTAAAAGACAACCAAAAATATCAATCAAGTGTCAACGAATATTGACCAAAGTGACCTTCAAAGAAATTAGCGCATGAAATATTAACAAAATCGGTATAATGAGCAAGGTCGCAATGCAGCGCACAATCTCTCACAGCGAGCAACGTTACATCGAGGCAACCTCCATTTCATAATGAAGCTACATACGTGCTCGAAGTTGAATACAGTGGAGACAGCATTGAGGCGACGAAAAAGAAAAAAAGAAGCAATATTCTCAATTACATATACAAAATACAGATGTGGCTCTCTACAAAGCACTGTATTACGCACATATATGCAAATCTGACATGAACGGAGATCAAACTGGCAAGCATCAGTTGGAAGCCAAAAAAGAAAAAAAAAGAAGATTTTGGCACCCAGCACATGAAGCTATTCCTAAAAGGGACTTCAAATAACCATCAGGTCTACATGTGCAGGATTAAACTGAGAGTCTTCGAATTTCGCCCTGTTTCACATTTAAGGAAAAGCACTGTTACCTTATACCTAGTCATTAAACAAAACACCTTCGAACAGCCAACTCCTTTGAGAATGCAACCTCCACCAAACGCGCAACCAGTTCACGTTCACGCTCATCAAAAACTAGTTGTAGTGTCCAGGCTTAGTGCAGCTGGTGAATACGATGCTACTGGCATCATATGACACGCTGAAACCGCCGTCGCGGAAATGCTTTCAATGTAGAACCTCGGTGGGGCCGTGGTAGAACACAGTTGGTGCCCTATCAGGTTATCCGTACAACCGCCGATTAAACCGCATGTATTCCTGCAAACGAAAAAAAAAAAAAATGGGGCCGCTATTTTCTATAAAGCTGTTCTACAACTGTGCTTTGAGGAACGAAATTTGAAATGCATCTCTGTCATAGACTGCGCCCTTTACAGGAAGTGTTCATAATATCCTGCAACTTGCAATAGATAAACACTCGAAATGAATTTTCCTCGAATGCCTGGTACTTCTGCACTGCTGCCTGCACCATATATATATATATATATATATATATATATATATATATATATATATAAATTTAACGCAGCAACAAACTATGAAGCCTAGGAAAACATAGGAGAAGTTATTGGGGTTCTTAATTGTAGTATTATACTTGTGAAGTAGGAAGGAATTTAGGCGGACGAAAAGACAAACCTGCCTTCTGTGGGAACCGAACCAACGACCTTCGGATAAGGCGTCCGATGATCTACCGCTGAGCTACGAAGGCGGTCGTCTCCACCCCCACCCCCCCCGTCCCTTTTATCGGGTCTATGTGCACATACAATCTAACACTCACAGGATTGTATGTACCTATGTACATATATACGAAGGTCAGCGAGTTCCGCCGAAGCTTGGACGCTCGTGCTAGATGCCCAGCGATGAAAAGGAAGAGAAGAAAGAAGTCAGGATACAACAGCCGGCCTGCGGCAAAGGCGCTGTGTCTATGTCTCTATCATTTACAATATACAGTGGTGTTCGGGCCATCTCCGCAGGAAACTTGATGCATCTCCTGATGCTACCACCGCCGAATAGTATGGCACTCGTGAACGTTAAACTGCACATTACTGATTCGTAGTTTATTTTGGACGCATTCCCATACACAGCATGTAGAAATCGGGTGACACACATGCTTCACACTTAGACTGTGAGAATATTCTTCGAGGCGTGCTTACGTGCTCACTGCGCACTCGGTATGAAAGGGTCCCTGCAACACTTTTCGAACGCACTGAGCAAACGGTGCCAATCAATCGTTGAGGCTTCTGTGAACGTGTGAGCCAAATGTTATTGTGCTGCAAGCAGCAGTGGATTTGCAGTTTCATTTTAAATACATCATGCAATCGCCTGCAATTGTTCCAACAACTGACGTCACTAGCAGCACCGACCAACGACTTGCCTGCTCTTCTTTCAACAAGTAACGTCACTGGCGCCAACGACTAGGTCCCTTCGCTCACCTCGGTCTATTTAAAGACAGGCACTCAGATTGCCTTTATTTCTTTAATGCAAAATGAACAAATATATATAGGCAAATGAGTTCTGCGGAAACCCGCAAGGGTGGGTAACGTTTGCCTTGTGCTACAAAACGGGTGGCTGCTAATTTTTCCTTTCATGAACAAATATATAATTGCAGACTACCTTTCCGTGACCGTAAGTTCAGCCAGTGATATATCTGCCTCGAAAAAAGTAGTCGACGGCCTAGTGACATTTGTTGGAACGAAGAGCAATGTTAATTACAGCTGTGTTTGAAACCAAATAAAAAATTCCCTGGTGCACGCAGCTCAATAATACTTGGCTCACACGTTCACAACAACCTCCACGACTGTTAGGCATCGTTTGCCATCGAGATTCCAAATGTCGCAGGGCTCCTTTATTAAATGGGACCTTCAAGGTCGCGCGATCTACGGGCACAGTGACTGCGCATCACATCTGTGCATAGCATCAACAAATTTTCGCTGTGGCTTCGATTTCGCCTGCACAAAACTGCCTTCATGGCCAGGTAATAGTGAATTTAGTACAATGCAACGAAATATGGCTCATTTGGGGTAGCGAGTATGTCACGGGGTAGGAGGAAAACGTCAAACGTTCCGCTGAAAACTGTTGAATGGCACCGTGGCTTTGATTTGACGATATAGGTATAGGCATGCACAGCTGGATCCCGGCACCGGACAAGCTGGCGGCGCCCGTACTAAATAATAAAAATAAACAAAATACGTCCAAACGTTCATGTATAAGTCGTCGTAACACGCCGCTCACCCATAGCCCGACGTACTAATTTAGTTCGTCGTTCGTCGCCTTATCATCACTGTCCTACGCTATCAGCCCAGCAACATATGGTTCAAGTCTTCACTCCCCAGTCCGTACCACGTGAAACACTGGACAGCTTATGGCATACCAAAAATCTACTGTACACAACAGCGTCCCTGTAACACCACTGTGGAACCAGATAACAGGTCGTGTAATTATTTTGGTATTTGCGGTCTGCAAGAATAACGAACCCCAAATGCAGAAAACCGCAAAAGCGTGGACAATGAGAAATAATAATAACGAACATTCGCAAACGAGTCGCATGCCTCTGACAAAGTTTAAATATGACCGAGAACGAGCACAACGACACTCATGCTCATATGAATGCTGAGCTGCGAGAAGTCATTCCACCACCATAAGACGTCATGATTGCCTGCTTCAGTTCTGCTGACATGCCACAATAAACAATGCGCGATTTTCACATCCACATCACATGCACGTAAATTTCGCAGCTCTGAACTGAAATCTCACGACTGCAATGCAACAGTGAAAGGACGCGCGGCAACGGTTGCCCTACAACAGGCGATATCACATGCATGTATTCGTCTGTGTAAGACACGAGTAAATTACTACTACCCGACATTGTTGTACATGCGCTGCACTCGCTACCCGTAACGACCAAATGACAGGATGGTGGGAACGAAGCCAATGCACTCGTTACTCACTAATCAGGCTGAACACGCACATAGACCTAAGAAAATTTCAGAATGCAATCATACACGATGATCTGAATAATAAAACCACAGTTGCGTTGCTTTGCGTTTAATGCGTCAACTATCTTAGACCTTACATAGCATTAATCCTCCTTGTATCTGTCACAGACCGATTCGCCCTATCCACGGAACACATGAGTGATCTCACAGGCATCATGCTAAGCCATTCAAATGTGGTACTTACATTTATTTTCGGCCGAGACGTAGTTATTGGTGTTACGGGATCCAGTCACAGAAGCGCCGGAATTGAACCAGGGTTAACATAAGGAGGAAAGTAGAAAGAACATAATGCCACCACACAAACACACGCAGCAGTTGCAGCACGCTAACAGAATTTTCCCAGAAACGAAGGAAGTGCCGGCCGCCAACAACTTGACCACACTGACTCCACGACCAACCACGCAAACGAGCTTCGCTGCCTTTGCTTCGTGTCTCCGCGTGTTTGCGCCAGCCTGCGCCCTCTCGCCTCATCTCCCCGGTAACCGGCGAGAAGGAGCCAGACATTCTGGCGCCTCCCTCCCGGCCCCATTGCAGCTGGCGACACCTCGGCGCCGTGCATTGTGTCGACGCCCGCCGACGCTTTGGGGAGGGAGGGGGTGGGGGGCGGTATTCTTCCACGTCTGCTTACCGTCTTGCGTAGGACGTTTCGAAGACGGATTCATTGTCCCTTTGATGTCGCTGCCCCTTAGTTCGCGTGGCTGACGTCTCAAAGACGTCAGCCACGTGAACCAAGACGTTAATCCCCCAATAAGACGTCTTTTTGGTCTTGTGTGCTAGCTGGGTGCTCCTATGTCCTAGAAGAATGTGGTGCTAATGTCTCTGCAAAACGCCGAAAAAATAATAAAATAATAATCATAATTGAGGTTACTATTATTTGGCATTTTATTACTTTTTTTACACACGCAACAACTGTGTAATCGCATGCCCGGCCCTTCATGACAAATTAACCCCCCCCCCCCCCTGGAAGAGATCCTGGGTGTGCTACTGGTCGGTGCAGTCAACAACGGATTTGCACTGACAATTCTTACAGGCATGGCTAGTAGTAGTAGTATATAGTTTCTATTGGCGCAAGAGCCGAGTGTGGCCAAAGAGCGCCATTTCATGTGATGTGGTGATAGCGGTGACTCGTGAGTTACAATGACAAGATGCTACACGGCTGTAAAGGGGCCTAGAACCAGATCGGTGTAAATAGCGTAAAAATATAGGGATTAACATTATGACATTGACAGGTGGGATGGTCTATGGTTCTTGAGATGATATCTGTGATTATAAAAACTGAAATAGCCATGATAGTGACATAGCATATTTACAATGGGTATGTTATTATACAATGAGATCTCGTGTTCTAAAAACTTATCCTTGGACAGCACTACTGTCTCCTATGAAAGCCCTTGAGCGCAAGGGCCTGGAGGCGAGTGCATACCATCACCGCCGTAGCAACAGCCTCAGTGAAGAGGCCGCGCTACGACTCCCTTGGCTTTATAACGTGCAATAAACCGACATCTTGCAAAAAGTTCGAAACTATCTTGCTTTCAAATAGCTGGTCTGGGCCTAAAAACAATGATGGGTGAAAGGGCATATGCAGTTTGTATCCTAAACAAAAGTGCTTTCTACTCTCAGGCTCCAACTCTGGAAACTAACATACGTGGAGGACAGTGAGTGTCATTCCACATTTAGAGCACGTGGGAGGTTCACAACCGGTCATCAGGTATGGGTGTGTGCCATATGTATGGCCGATCCTGAGCCGACAGAATTTGACTTGGTTGCACCGGTTTTTAGGGGCGAAGCTCCTTAGGGCGTGGGTCTGTACACCCCATGGTGTTCGTTGTTGATGTACGTAGCCACGTCTACTTTTATGAAAAAAAAATTCCGAAAGTTGTGTCCTCTGCCTGGATTCGAACCCAGGCTCTCGGCGTGGCAGTCGAGCGTTCTACCACTGAGTTACGCCTGTGTTTTTTTTCTTTATTGCATGGAAATATTTCCGTAAATGCGTTTGCACTGTACTATACAGTTGCACACATATTAATATTAAGCAAAAGAAGGTTTAAACTGTACTATACAGTTGCACACATATTAACAGTCTAGCATAAAAAACACACCTTTGCAGTTTTAAGCTCATAGACTCCTCAAAAGTCAGGCAAACAGACACAAGCGTCCAGAAGCGAAAGCCAGTCTTCTCGGAACACAGACTTCGTCGAGCGAGGTGGTTCAGCATGCCTGTCAATCATGCGGCTCCTCCAGAGGGCATAAAGCCCTAACAGCATGACCATATCATACGGCGTGTTACTGCTGCTCTTTCTGAACGGGAGGAACCCAATACCGTGAGGTGTGAGGGGAAGTTCTTTTCTTATCGTCCGCTTGAGAATGTCCCAGAAATAAAATGCATCTTGACAAACAATAAAACAATGTTCAATTGTCTCAGGTTGACTGCAAAGTCTACAGTTTACTGACCAAGGTACGTGCATTCCTTTTTCATTAAGCCAGGTCTTCACAGGTAGCGTTCCCGTGTGTAGCTTGAAGAAAAATGTTTTCGCAGCAGGTGATACACACATTTTACGTACACGGAAAAACACATCTTGTCCAGATAACGACAAATATGGCAATCGGTAAACAGGCTCAGGGAAAAGGTCATTCACGAGTGCAGCAGACAGCGTTGTTGTTGTTTTGTGGGGTTTAACGTCCCAAAACCAGTTCTGATTATGAGAGACGCCGTAGTGGAGGGCTCCGGAAATTTCGACCACCTGGGGTTCTTTAACGTGCACTGACATCGCACAGCACACGGGCCTCAACATTTCGCCTCCATCGAAATGCAGCCGCCGCGGCCGGGATTCGATCCCGCGACCCTCGGATCAGCAGCCGAGTACCTTAGCCACTAGACCACCGTGGCGGGGCGAGACAGCGTTGTTCTATCGACAGTATATAAGTACTCTAATGTGAATCTAGCTTTTAAAAAACACAGAGTGTCAACAATTTCCTTCAAAAAGCCCCACAGACGCGATTCTTGAGGAGTGTTTGTCGTTACAAAAAGAAAAGGGAGGTGATAAGCAATTCGGGTCCTAAGAACGGCTAGTGGAAATGGATGACAAACATCTTTGAGGTAAAAGAAGCGAAGTACCAACTGTCGCACAAACAAATGCACAAGATTGAGGCCCCCCTTATCGAGCGGTAGGAAAAGATTGTCTCTTCTCATAGCTTCCCAAGATGGACGCCAAATAAAACAAGCGAATATTCTGTGAAATGCCTGTAAATGGACACGGGAGCAGTGCAACACCTGCAGGACATAAATGAGTTTTGACGCTAGAAATACATTGCATGCTTTAGCTCTAGCAAAAATAGAAAGGTCTCTACCCTGCCAATTAGCCACTTTTCGACGTATAGTACTTATGGCAGACGTCCAATGAGGACCACTATTACGGTAATTATCGAGAGGTACCCCAAGGTACCTAATTGGAGCTTCATTCCAATGAACATTCGCAAACACTGAAGGAGTTGAAGCCCACATGCCTATCCAAAATCCTCTACTTTTTTCAAAGTTAATGCCAGCTCCCGCAATGTCGCAAAACCGCAATGTGGTATCTATTGCTTCCTGAACACTAGGTTTATCGGTGCAAAAAAAGGCAAGGTCATCCGCATAAGCTAAAACTTTAATTTCCTCAACTTCATACCTGTATCCTCGAATGCTAGAATTAACAAGTACACTCAGACAAAGCGGTTCCATATATATGGCAAAAAGTAAAGGGGACAGCGGGCACCCCTGACGTACGGATGAATTCACCTGGATTACGTCTGACAGAGTGCGATTTACAATTAACCTTGTTGTGCACCTTTTATAACAAAGTGCTATGCCTTTGTACAATGCATCGCCTAGCCGTAGGTGACGCAGTAGCCGGAACAAAAAATCATGCTGTACCTTGTCAAAGGCCTTGGCGAGGTCAATCTGAAGAAGAGCTACTTGATCGACACTTCCTTCAATGCACTCAAGAACTGACCGTGCTATATGTATATTCGTCTGTATAGAACGACTTCGTATTCCACATGTTTGGTGATCCCCTACTAGTTTAGTGATGATAATCTGCAACCTATTTGTGAGTACTTTAGCAAAAATTTTATAATCGACATTACATAGGGATATCGGCCTATATCCAGTTACTCTTTTTAGGGCTTCACTGTCGGTACTTTTCGGAATCAGGGTTGTATAGCCCTGATAGAAAGAATTAGGCAGTTCACCACGTTCATAGGCCTCTTTAAAAAGCAGTTCAATAAAAGGTAGAAGCATTTCTCCGAATACTACATAAAATTCCGCTCTGAGACCGTCTGGCCCAGGTGTTTTGTTTCTCTGTAGAGCTCCGATAGCACATTTAATTTCTTCCTTCGTGATGGGCCCATCCACAATGAGTCGATCATCATCTCGCAAGTGTGGCATAAGGGCAATAAATTGATCGGCTTTTTCTTCATAATCACTAAGACGTCTAGCCGCTGTAAACAGATTTCTGTAGTGGTCTTCAAATACGGCCGTTATTTGCGATGCCTCTGTGCACACAGAACCATCTGATTCAATTTCCAAGATTTCTTTGGAAAGTGCATATCGCTTTTCATCGCCAAGAGCTTTCTTTGTGGGTTCCTCATCAATGAAACGAGAAGCACGCGAACGCACCATTGCCCCTATGTACGCATCTGTATCGTGCTTCTGCGTCTGTGCTCGGACTACATTTATCTCGTCAACGTACTGCCCGGGTTGCTGGCTTTCAAAGACGTGCAACTTATGAAGCAAGTCATGAAGGTAACGTTTTTCGGCCCTTTTCCTCTGAGCTATCTCACATGAAATACCAATAGCTTCGCTTTTAACTTTCTCTTTGAACAATTCCCAGCGAGCAAAGATTGGAAGCTGTAGACACTGTGTCATTTCAAGTATCAATTCTTTGACTTTCTTTACAAAAGTTTCTTCGCGCAAGAGCTGTATGTTAAGCTTCCATAAGTCCCAATTGGGAGGTAACTTGCCGAATTTTCGGGGACCCCATGAAACAGCTACTAAACAATGGTGCGTGAAAAATATAGGCTTCACGACATAGTTGTGAATGTGAGACCAGAGGTTTGCGGAGATATAAACTCGGTCAAGTCGAGCATGAGAGACGCCTTGAAAGTGCGTGAACCTTGCCGAGGAAGGCACGTATACTCCTACGTCGATTAGATTATTCTCATTCATAATTTGCTGAAGTGAGGAAGCACTCGCATCATAACGATTGGTTATGTACGAGTGATCTCTGGTGTCACAAACACAATTAAAGTCCCCCAAAACTATCAAATCTCTGTCGGTATTTAGCAGCGGCGCTAAAGAAAGGAAGAAAAGTTTCCTATCATTCACTTTTGTGGGAGCATAGACACAAATAAACCTCCAATGGCGGGAATGAAAAGAGATGTCACAACATATAAGGCGGCCTTCCCCATCTACACGTAGCGAGGTCAAAGAGTGATTGAGCTGCTTTCTAATTAACAAGAAGCATCCAGCGGAAGCCCCTTGTGATTGGCTAATGCACACGTCATAATCTGCAAAATTTTCCAGTGCACTATCTATATCACCAGTAGCCGAAATCTTAGTCTCTTGCACAGCAGCCACGTCAACGTGATGCTGCAAGAGCACATTGTGTAACTGCCGTTGACGCCTCACATTTCTGAGGCCACGCACGTTTAGTGTCGCAACACACGTGGGGAAGTTAAACGCTGCAGCCATTGTGCTCACCTAAAGTTTTTTCTCGTTGCCTTTAGCCACAGGTGAATCTGCGGCTTTACGTCCTCTGCACTTCTTTGCGGTGATTTCCTGAGGACGCTGGCACAACCGACGCGTCCCACCACCACCAAGACTTTGACCATCGGAGGAGGACGCCTGCTCAACGGCGTCCGATGCAGTCACTCCGCCAACATCGCTGCATGGTGCGGGACGCTTCCGTGTCTGGCTGGTATCCATTGCTTCGTCGTGGTCAGGAGGCTTTTCTTTAAGGTTCTCTGGGTCGGGGGGATCAGCATCTTTCCTTCGCTTCTGTCTACAAATGCACTTGCGCGGATGATGGGCATGGTCTCTGTAGGCACGCGTTGACCGCCATTTGTCGCGTCTGCAGCTTCGCCGGACGCGTCGATTACCTCTGTAGCATCCATGAGATGATCCAGGTGTGGCTCCTCTGTGTTTGACTGCCCAGAACGTAGTTTACTGGTGTAGGTAGACACGCAGGCATCTGACGAATGGCCAAAACGATGGCACTGCAAGCATCTCGGCGTTTTGCACTGCCGGCGGACATGTCCCACACGCTTGCAGCGAAGACATAGCGGTGGTCTACCAGGAATGAGTACGAGGCATTGGTGTCCGTAGATAGTCATAAGGTGCGGTATAGAGCTTACGGTGACGGTATCCTTGAGCACCAAGGAGACATCCCGGTTCGTTGTCATCCACTGTTCCATACCAGCGCACCTCCACGTCTCTCTCTCCACGGATTTCACCTGACCGTAGGCTTGGAGCGCCTCTTCCACACGTCGAGGTTCAAGGTGAGGCGGCAACCAGAGTAACTTTAGTTTGATGTTCTTGGTCTCCGGATCGATCACCATGCACTTCAGGCCTTTCACACAAAGCTCCCCACAGGTGACGAGCTTGTGTTTCGCCAGGCTACTGGCGCACGTTACCATCCATACGTGGCTCATCTGATACTGTCCAACGCCTATAATATCCGCGGTAGTCAATACTTCAAGCAGAGCGTCACGAAAGTCAGGAGCACGGTACGGTCTACCACTCAAGTCTGCATGAAGGAATACGGAGTTCAAAACATCAGTACCGGTTGGTAGACGTGGCAGGACGACTTTGTAGCTTACATCTTCATCCAGAAACGGGGTCGATGATCCTCGGCCTGCGGCCGATACGCTGTTCCCAGCAGAGAACATTGTCAAGCACAGCCGCGGAATCGCATTAACAAACGTAATGTTACGTTGAAAAATAGTAATACACCACTACACGACGCGAAAATGGATTGTATAACGAGGTCGAGGGATCATTTGAAAGAACACAGAGCTGTGTGCTTTGTAGCTTTGAACCCATTACGGAGGCACTGGTAATTATGGCGTAGTGGGTACTTCCCTACTTGGCAAAATGATAAGTTATGGCGCAGGAGATACCTACCACTTCTACTTGCACTACTTTCCTCAAGCGTTTAAAGTAGCCTCTAAGAAAGTAGCTCCTCCTGCTTACGCTGTCACTGTCCTGCAGTTCCGCGCAGGCCTGGCACTAGCACAGCATATCCCCCTTAAACACGAGATCCCAGCGTACGAATACAGTGTTTCTCACGCCTTTACATGATGATCGACTGGGCGATTTACCCGAAAGATTCACGGTTTACCGATGATTCCCTCCGGAGCTTCGCCCACTCATCATCATTCACCCCGTGGATATGCTGTGAGTTTTTTGTTTAATCTTGCGGAATCTTTCCTATATATGGCCTAATTAGATGAAGTTTATTTGATGTTTCGGAATCCCACACGTGCTGCCAGTAAGTACGGAGACAGTTACGGATATGTGGCTTCATATCCGAGGCAGCGACCGGCATGGAGACATTACCGGCTTTGGGCTCGACCGATGTGGCAAGTTCGTCTGCTAGAACATTGCCCTCTATTTCCCGGTGTCCTGGCACCCAGCAAATCACTGCAACCTGATCAGACGCATACAATGAACACAAGGGATGATATAACGATACTATTACGGGGTTTGGGTGCCTTTTGAGAGATGTCAAAGTTTTGACAACACTCAGCGAGTCTGTATATACAACTGATTTCTGTATTTTCTTTTCCTTAATATGTGTCACAGCCGATAGCAACGCATACGCTTCTGCGGTAAATATGCTTGTCTGCGGGTGGAGCACGTCGGCCTCCGAAAAGGACTACCCAACCGCAGCACATGAAACGCCAAAAGAAGACTTGGATGCATCTGTATAAAATTCAGGACTAGTATATTTATGCTGTAGTTCAAGGAAATGCATTTTAATATGTGAAGGCGGGGCATGCTTTGACACATGTAGAAAAGATAAGTCAATAATGATAACCTGCCACTTCCACGGTGGGATATGTGCAGGGGGTGGCATCATATTGTCTTCAAGGATTTGGACGCCCATTTCCTCAGCTACATTTCTCACACGCAACGCAAAAGGTCTACCTAGAGCAGGGCGATTGCCGAAGAGTCGCGGGCTGGACACATCGCTGATAATCCAATGTGTGGGATCTTCACTATCTGCGTTGACTCTAAAAAATACATTATCGCTGAGTACGCTCTCTACAGGCGAAGCGACCACTCGTCTGATTCTACGTACAGGCTTTCCACAGGGCTCGTCCGGAAAGCGCCTGTGGCAAGACGAATGCCTAGGTGATGGACAGGGTCCAACATTTTAAGAGCACTTGGACAAGCAGATTGGTATATTGTGGACCCATAATGTAGACACGATCGTACCAGGATTTTATAGAGGTTTAAGAGACACTTTGTGTCGCTGCCCCATGTAGTGCGTGACAATGCCTTTATAATATTCATACTTTCAATGCACTTGATTTTCAGGTGTCTTACGTGATGTACAAATTAAGTTTCTGGTCAAGAATTACACCTAAGAATTTCTGTTCAGATTTTATGCGTAGACACTGCCCCTTGAGGCCAATGTCGGGGACAGGATGCAGACCTCTTTTCCTAGTGAAAAGTACACAACTGCTCTTCTGCGGGTTTAAATTGAAAACATTTTCATCGGCCCATTTGACCACCCAGTTCAGGCCAAGATGGATCTGTCGCTCGCATATCGCAAGACTGCATGATCTAAATCCTAATTGTATGTCATCGACATACGTACAATAAAATATGTTTCGAGGAATACACAGACACAAGGAGTTCATTTTTACAATGAACAGAGTACAACTGAGCACCCCACCCTGTGGCAGTCCTGTTTCTTTAACAAACGGCCACGATAAGGCGTTGCCCACTCGAACACGGAAAGTTCGATGAGAAAGGTAACTTCCTATAATGTTTAACATATTACCGCGTATGCCAAAGTGTGCCAAGTCTCTAATTATCCCATATTGCCAGGTGGTGTCGTATGCTTTCTCCATGTCTAGGAACACAGACAGGAAAAACTGTGCCCAAATGATTTGTTCGCGTCGCGTCGAGACGGAAAGAAGTGGGCGTGCTTCTTTCCCGCAAGCAACAACAAAAAGAAGCTTTATTATCGGAAAGCAGCGGCTTTCATCGACCGCATCACTAGCGCCCTCATGGCGCTATAACTTCCGACACTGACGCTGCCATAGCTGGCGAGCTATCTTATCACACATCTTCCTCTGTCTTTTTTTTTATTTACGAAGCTTGAAATCATTCTGTAGGAACCACATACCTTCCACATCGTGTGTGATAATGAGAAGAGTCGTTACACCGTTGCGCACTGCTTCTTTCATCACTGCGTATTTCCGGGGATTGCGCTCTTGGTGGCGTTGTTTTTCGAGCATCTTCTAAACTTGTAGGAGGCAGCGGGACGAGATGAGTGCGATTCCTGCGCAGAGAAGTTCCCCGTAGTCGACCCAGTATGACCTGGGCTCGTCAGCGCTTCCTCAAACGACCCCTTCTTTTTGCAGGTCTACGATCCACACGTCTGTTCCTTCAGATAGCTGTGGCAGATCGCGCACTCCATGGCGTCAGTCGTAGTCTTTCTACTGGCGCTGACGCTGCGACCTCTCGAAAGCTGCCAGTTTTCGGAAGTCTGGTGTCCGAGGCTGGAGGTTTTCGCTGGGCGTTGGCAGGAGCGTGCGCAGTCTTCTCCCCATGAGCAGCTCGGCGAGGCTGTATCCGTTCTTCAATGGGCTTGTCCTGTAGGCGAGAAGAGTTTTATAAGCTCCAGCAGTTTTCTTCAAGGAACCTTTTATGATTTTCACGGCGGATTCTGCCATTCCATTGCTATGGTGATAATGAGGACTAGACGTCACGCGTTGAAAGTTGCACTCGGCTGCAAATTTTGAAAATTCAGCATCGAGGGCTCTTGACAAGTGCGGCCCATTATCGGACACTACTACTTCCGGGATCCCATGTCTCGCAAAAATGGATTTGCAGTGGTTTATTACTTCTGACGAAGAGAGGTTATTCAGCGGTACCAGCTCCGGGTAGCGTGAAAAATAATCCGTGACGACGAGCCACCATTTGCCCTCAAGAAAGAATAAATCCATCGCAATTCGCTGCCATGGCCTATCTGGAAACTTGGTCTGTTGCAGAGGCATCTTTCGGTTGGTGCTCTGCTTAAGGCAGCTGTGGCAGTTCTTAACCATTCGTTCAATGTCTGCGTCGATACTTGGCCACCAAACTGAGCTCTTCGAACGTGCCCGGCACTTCTCGATTCCGAAGTGTCCCTCGTGAATTACTTCAAGGACGGGCTGCCTTACCCCCGTATTCATAAACGCTCCTCGATTCGACCCTTCACTCGAAACGTTCCTTGAGGGCCGTTTTCCAATTCACATATCGCCCTCCACTCGAAGCGCTCCTCGACTGGAGGAAATCTTGAGCGTTTTACTCGAGATAGTCGAGGTAGGGCCAGAGCTACCTTGAACCTTTCCTTGAGTGAAGTATCATGGCGGATTACGCTTCGTTTGTCGACTATGTGCTCCGCGTCGGCGAGCTGTTTGACGACGTAGAAAACTGCGTAGGAATACCACGACGACGGTTGAGGGACCGGATGAATCCAATGAATCACTACACCGATAGCGAATTTCTGGCGCGCTACCGCTTCACGAAGTGCAGCGTGAAGAAGCTGCTTGACTGCTTGCCCCTTGAGGAGAGCTGCAGCAACCGTGGCCTTCCTCTTCCACCAATGACGCAGCTTCTGATTGCGCTGCGCTTTTATGGAGCAGGCACGTTTCAAGTAGTGGCAGGTGACCTGGTGAATGTGTCTCAGCTGACAGTGAGCCGCATCATCGAACGTGTGTCGCGGGTGATCGCTAGGCATTTGTTCCCAGCCGTCGTGAAATTCCCCGACACCGATGACGGGTTCCGTGAGACGATGGTCGAATTCCACCGAATTGCCAAGTTCCCCGGGGTGACAGGGTGCATAGACTGTACCCACATCCGCATAAAAGCACCTGGTGGGCCGGACGGCGAAGTTTACCGCAACCGGAAGGGTTACTTCTCCATAAATGTTCAGGTACGTAACCTGCTACTCCTCCTCCGACGTTACTATATATATTATAGTTGTGCAGGAATTCTCAAAAAGAGTAATTTAAGACTATGTAATGCGTAAGGCATTCCAGAAACGGCACAGTGGCAAAAAAAAAACTCAGCCTCGGTATAAATCACTGATTAGCTCGATTCGCGCCCCGTTCATGCCCTTCTGAGCATGTGGCGTCTTCGTGACTGCGCAAGCGATGCCGCCGAGTAAAGCTGTATGCACACGACGAAGCAAATCGCGATTCGAGCCAGCCGATTGCGTACTACGTCGCCATACGTCGCGCGTTCCACGCGGTCCTCCTTCGGTCAGTGCGGAGCGATTCGGGTAACGACGGAGGCCCAAATCACAGTTGGGAAACTCGAGGGGACGAGCTGAAGAAACCCTCCCTGGAAAAATTCACCTCTCTCGTGTCCATGCTGGTTGCGGAGCTCTGCGAATCACGTCGCATGCCTGATTCGTCCGGGATCATGTCCGTCGCGTGAATCAGCTTAACTAGGCGCACAAATGGAAAAAGTCTTGCAACGTTTTTCAATTTTTCTGGCTGTGACCTTGATCTCAGACATAACACAGCTACTGCACTGAAAGATGACCATGCACACATGCAGTACGTGGTTCAAGTTTATTTCCGCAGAGGAACGGAGCATAACATTAATTCTTTTTTTCAACAGGTAATTGCAGGGCCAAAGCTGCAATTCTTCGACGTCGTCTCCAGCTGGCCTGGATCCGCGCACGACAGTCGCATATTCGACAACAGCCGTGCGCGTGTTCTCTACGAGACCAAGCGAGTGCCGGGTCTCCTACTTGGCGATGCTGGCTACCCGTGCATGCCCTTCCTGCCATACGATTGTGGCATCACCGGTTCAGCATAGTTTTTTTTTATTTCTGGGCCCTCTTACATGTGTGTATGCATAAGGGAGAGAGAGATAGTTTTACTAATGTTCGTGTCAAGGTAATGGCAATCCTGTGTTCCTGAGATACCAAATGTGCAAATAATTTGAATAGTGAGGCTGTTTTCGCTCGCTGTAAAGCGGACTGCATATCACAAAACTATCGTAGTTACTAGTTTTGGTCCCCAAGAGTGCACATGCACTTCTTTGCAATGCGCAAAACGCGGCGTTTGCGCACACACTTGCCGTCAGCCCACTACTACACTGGCAAAACTGCAGCTGGCAGGTGCACACGTTGCATGTGGAAGCAGAAGAAAAATACAGTGTGCATCAATTTGTCTGGTGCACACCATCTCACAAAGCTATGCGTTTGTGCGTAGTGTAATGTAGCAAAAGGGTGGGATGGCATCAAGCCGAGGCAATGCGCGCTGCATCTGCCACCGTCTGTGGTTCGATGTGAATGTCTTTATGCTGAGCTCAGTGCGAAACTTTGAGAAGTGTTCAGTGGTACTCACAGTGCCTCATGAGGCGTTTCCCGAAGCCTCATACCATAACCGCACATGCACCCTTCCCATGGCAGTAATGTTGCGAAACCCTTTGAGATGCGCATAGCCTTTGAGATTTGCATACGCTGGCAAGCGGCATGTGCATTTCTGAAGGGCCACGATATGGTACCTGTGCACTTCCTTCACTTTCGTTGCTTTGCCTACGATAATGTCAAAACACACTGTGGTCAATAATGGTGGGAATCCAGGTGGGCAGTTTGAAGTAATCACTTGTAAGCTACCTACGCATCTATCGAGCTTGTGATCTTGCATAAATGATGGAGTGTGCCAAGGAATGTGCCCCGCGAATTTCATTGAAGTCCAATTGATCTAGAAAAATTGCTGGAGTTGGGAGTTCAAACAGCGAAGCCTACTGTGGTAACTTTATTACCTTTCATAAAAATCCTGTTGTTGGGCACCATGTCAACAGCCAGCATTTGTGTGATTATGGCACCGTAATTTAATATTACATTGTTTATATGCCACATTTCAATATTTCAAAAATTATGTCAGAGCAGCAGAAAACATTGAAGTTACGACACAGGCAAGTGTCTGTTCACATAAACTACTGAAGCGGTGATGTCGGCAACCTGATGTGTTTTCTATTAATGGGCTGCCCATACACTATGGGCCCCACATCATTCCACTCCTTTTTAGCGTTCGTGCATGGTTTGTTTGCCTGGTGCCCACGGGGAGAATACAAAAGGAATAGAGAACGAGCATACCCAACAAAAACTGTTATGTTGCACACATGTCCCCGTGCCTAAATATTTGCAACGTCACTGTTCCTCATCTCTGATGTGATGTTTTGTTGATGGCTATTGTAGTAATTTCTGAAAAGGGAGGCACACTTTGTTTTCATGATTTGAATGTTAAATCAATGACCATTTGTTCTGCCAAAATTTGCATTTCTTGTAAGCACACAAACCTTGTACTTTAGTCACTTTATTGTATGCTTTTGATGTGCGTACACTACCTTTAAAGGCTCCCTAAACCACGCAGAGGTCACAGCTTAATAGTGGTGTCGCAGTTGTACATGTATCTGCCTTGAAACCACAGCTGTAAATGATACAGTAATGGCAGAGTTACACCTGTTCCATGACCATGAAGTTGACCCCCATCCTTTCGCTGTTTCTTTTGCTATGCGCCGCCCAGCCAGTCCCTTATTCCCCCCTCACCAAATTCTTCAAATGTCATGCTCTTGCGACTGAGCTATTCAAAACACTGCCTTCCCAGATACATACCGCATTTGCTGCTGTGTTGGCCCGTCCTGCATGCATGCGACTGATGACCTTGCTGATATAGTGGACCTTGCTGATGTAGTGAAAAGGGAGCATGCTTAATTGCGTTGCATACCTTGCCAGAAGTTGTAGATTCTCATTTGACTAGCTGACAGCACCTGGAACTGGTGACATCACCAGATGCACCCTCGTAATGTCAGGATGACCAGTAGGGTACAGGAAAGCCCAAAGAGGATTGTTCAAATTTTGCAGTGCACCCACGGCACGTATCACTGCTGCATTTGGCACAAATGTTGACATTACGGTTTCAATGTGCACATTTGCTTGAAATGCTTAGAAATGTATTGGACAAAGGCGGGTTTGAGCCATTTAAGGGAACTTTGTTCATCTTACGTTTATTAGATATGAGTCTGATCACAATTGTAGGCATGTAGCTTTGCTTCAATGTGTCGTCTTATTGTCTAATGTGGTTGTGTCACATTTTATGAACTTACTCTCCTGCATGCCGGAGGCTCGCCGAATTCCGCAGCCACTTCCTGTGGTACAGCCTTCACCTGTGGAGCGCATGGCATTCGGGAGAGCAGGTACCATTAGTGGTATGTTCAGAGGACACCTATATACGCGTTTTAGAGAACGGAAACTGTACCTTCCACTGTAGAACACAAATAAGGGTAGCGGCGGCGTAGTGAAGTGCATTAGGGCGAACGGAGATGAGGCTGCAAGTACTATCATCATCATCAAAAACAGCCGCGTTTTTGCTGGTCCGCGTAGGGCAACCTGCTGTACACACCCTCCTATAGCCACGCTGTAGTATTTTGCGTATTCCTATCGCTAAAGTACTGCTCGCGTGTGTACTTTTCGTAGACAGGTACTGTAGCTTATCGCCAGGTGACCAAACAGGCCTCTACTGGCAAAAACAACGTCAGTCAAGTAAGGTTTGCATCGTTTATTGCGGCACCACAGCTGGTACAAACAACGTACAGTACAGTGCACACATGGGCCAACAATTTGCAGTCGCGTCCAAACAAAACACATACATACTTAGTGCGCTCCAACTTGTGCATAACCACGCTAAACGCTGACAAAATATGCATGGATAGACGGGATACCAGAGTGATCGAACGAATGTTGCTCTCTCATTGCATTGCACCGTCCCATTCAGTTAGCGTTGATTTTAAGACAGCGAGCGTGGGTAAATCCAAGATGCAGACTCCGAAACGTGCGCAACGTTTGCAGATGTCATAGTAACACCGATTCAGCTTCGCTTAGTTAACGTTACCTAAAAGATCGGCGTTGTTCCGTCTCGGTATAAAGATAAATGAATGCGTTACAAACAATAAGCGTTCCGCTGTGCTGAATAGGATAGGCACGAACCTCAACTATCAGTTGTGATCCCATACCGTAGGTGTGTAGGTAATGGGCCAAAAAGACATTTCACTTTTGTTTCAAGCGCCAACTGCGATAAAGCGTCTATGAATGTACCAAAGCTTCACACAAAATTTCCGCAGCGCTGCACATTCAATAGCAAGAAAGAAAACTTGGTTATGTGTTGAAATGTTTGTTACACAGTAAACTTATTTTTATTTATTTATTCACACTGTTGGCCTGTTGACCGTTACAGGGTGGGCCAGTAGCAACACTGCCCCGCCACGGTGATCTAGTGGCTATCGTGCTCGGCTGCTGATCCGAGGGTCGCGGGATCGAATCCCGGCCGCGGCGGCTCCATTTTCGATGGAGGCGAAATGTTGAGGCCCGTGTACTGTGCGATGTCAGTGCACGTTAAAGAACCCCAGGTGGTGGAAATTTCCGGAGCCCTCCACTACGGCGTCTCTCATAATCAGAGCTGGTTTTGGGACGTTAAACCCCACAAACAACATCAATAGCAACACTGCTGCAATTCATACATTGCATGCAAAGAAAAAAAAAACACTTGGAAGAGGACAACATACTGCATAGGCAAATATAAGAATATAACAAAAGATAACGAGACACATAAGCCATACATTAATCACATTATACAGCACCACTAATGCAAGTTAATCAAATACTACGAAACATGGGCGAGCGTTACCGTACAAGAACAGAAGGTTGTATACATAAGCGAAATATTCCGTACCCACATATATGAATGTCAACTAATACAAACTACCAATGCAAACGAATGAAAGACACTCACAAAATAGAAAAAAAAGCGTATACGTGCGTGCATCTTTAAAGTCGTGTGAGATTTTCTTCAAATTGATCCGCATTGCTGCTTCCTCGCGTTAGTAGCGGTATTCATTCCATTCTTCAATGGTTCATTGGATGAAGGAAAACGCATAACTGTTAATGTGCATCTGAGGTACTTTGAAAGTGCCATCTTTGCTTCTTCGTAATGTTCTGCCTTGCCGTGCCATCAAGTACTGGTCGCTATTGATGTTAAATTTGTTTTTAGTGAGAAGGTAAAACAACTTTAACCTTGCGATGCGCCTGCGTTCAACGAGCGTGGGCAAGTTCAGTAAACTAAGCATTTCGGAGACAGAATCTGTACGAGAGTATCGCGATAAAATAAATCTTGCTGCTCGACGTTGAACTCTTTCCAGTCTCTGGGTTAACCCTGACTAATAAGGGTCCCAGATTATGCAGGCATACTCTAGTGTGGGACGAACGTAGGTTAAATAAGCTGTTAGTTTTACCGACTCTGCAGCTAAATGCAATTTCCGTCGCAAGAACCAAAGCTTCTTTTCCGCAGTTTCACAGACTTTTTTGACATGGGAAGACCAGCATAAATTCGAGGATATATTCACGCCCAAGTATTTCACCACGTCAATCATAGAAAGTACCGAATAATTTAGTGAATAATCAAAGTCAAATATATGATTTAATTTTCGTTACGCGCAATAAAACAGTCTTATTCTCATTTATTTTCATTTTCCATTTGTCGCACCGTTTTTCTACTATCCTAACAGCTTCATTAGGCAGCTGCTGATCTTCCGAGCTATTAATTTCTTTATATAACAGACAATCATCGGCGAAAAGTCGTACCGTGATCCTTTCGTCAATTTCAGAGGCAATGTTATTAATATAGCTAGGAATAGCACCGGGCCTAACATAGACCCCTGTGGAACACCTGACGTCATGTTCAATGGCTTTGATTTAAAGGGGTCGTGAAAAGAATTTGGAGATGCCGGTTTGTAATTTTCACTCCTTCAATACGCATTCGACAAGCCGATTCCGAAATATTTCGGCGAAATATTCAGTACACATTTAACAATGCCCGTTTTAAATCTCAGCTTTCTTGCGCTCCCGAAACGACTATGCGACACTACCGGCCGACGTGGTACTATTTGGTGACGTTAAGACACTTTTAAGTTCAAAGGCACAGTGAACTCGCGTTTGCCCTAAAGGAATCGATTTACTTGAAAGCTAGACAGGAAGAAAATACTTGGGAAACCGCGCGGTGCCACCATTCGGAAGAAAAGCGGCAGCGCGGTTTGTTTTCCCATGGCCTCCGAGGGAGCGCCAATCTCGGAGGTATGACAGCTACTAAGATGACGTCATCTGCAGAGTTGAGGAGAACGCGCGCAGTGAAACCGAAACCGCGTTTTTTATCGCTCTAAATCAACGCACACGGTGCAACGGAACAATGCATATTGTTGACTGGAGGGTCAGGATCCCGAATACGCACTTAGTACAAAATGTTCAGAAAACGTTTCACGACCCCTTTAAAAGCTTTGATGTAGCGTAAACACGACACACAGACACAAGAAGGCACATATGGACACCACACAGCGCTACTTTCAACACATTTTAGCAATTGTGGATGGGGGATGGAATAATATAGGTCAGTTACATCAATAGAGAAGGCTTTTAGCCCTTCATTTTCATGAGCTTCCATGAAGTCTAAAATCCTACCGGAACTCTTAACTAAAAACGGGTCACGGACCTCGAGAAGACTAAGTTTCTCCAGCAGAAAAGTAGCGAGTTCCTTTTGCCAGGTGCCTATTTCCGAGACTATGACTCGGAAAGGAACGTCGACCTTATGAGTTTTCGCGTTAAAAAATACATCCAAGCTATTCTTTTTACTCTTTTGGAATACTTTTTAGAGTTCCAACGACGCTCATATTTTTGCGCAACTGAATGGTCTTTGCATTTACTTTGTTCAACAAGACATCTTCTTTTACACTGAACACCCCGGAAATGGCGTCATTAGCTTTTTCTAAGAAACGTGAATGCGAAAAAACCGCCAAGCCTCCTTCTTTATCTGCCTGCAGAACACATAGCGAATTATCGACCAGGTATGACAGTTTGATTTAACGCCTTCCACTTCTACGTATTGCGTTCTGCCCCGAAGGTACGCGGTTATCCACTTTACTGTTTCTGTGTTTATTCCCATGAGTTTCAGCTTCAGAATTCTTCATGCAGCACTCGGTCGAACGCTTTGGACAGATCAAGACAGATGGCATCTATCTGTTTCTTTTGTTTAACGTCATGGCAAAGTCATTAATTGTTTCAAGAAGCTGTGTTGTTGTGGAAAGGCACCGTCGGAATCCGTGTTGGTTGGGAAAAAATGTGTGGGTATTTTCAATATGCGTGTAAATTGCCTTGCCTACAACGTGTTCTAGGAGCTTGCAGCAAACGCAGGTCAACGATATTGGACGATAGTTTTCAATTAACTGCTTATCGCCAGACTCGTGCACAGGTGTAACCTTCGCCTTAAGCCAATCATTAGGGATTCGGCATTCTGTAAGTGACGCGTCAAATATAATCTTTAAATAGTGAGCAACTCATTCAGCATATCTGCGCAAAAATACATTGGGTATTTCGTCTAAATAAATGTAATTAGAGCATATTTCAATGCATCTTTATTCTAAGGCCAGTCAGCTTTTGTTTTTGTCATAAAATGAATCAGAAGTCAGACTTGAAATGCAAATTCAGTTTGTTATTGGCCAAGTTCATAATCAGCCAATAAAAATCATTTTTGATGTCGCTCCCTGAACATCCCACGTCAAACCACTCTTAAGATATGGTAATGCCTTCACAAAATTGTCTGCACGAATACACAGCACACTGTAGCAAACTTATGACACACTGAATACATCAATTCATCCAAAGCTGTCTTTCCTGTACTTTCTTAGCCGCTTGTTCACTGAACTGCCAAAGAAGAAGTTGCCGAAAACAAGTACACAATTGTGTACGCTGCCACTGAACAGGTTATTATGGTTCAGTTACGCAGTTCGTGTAGAGCGAGAATGCCATGGCACCAATAACCACACCCATAAGCTGAAGTGTGCTTCACTGTGAAGGCGGTATAATGGACCTTTCCTAAAATCGCAGCGCCGCGCCTTCCTCTGGTGGGCGCGCGCAAGGCACTATGGGAAAAAAGAGCGCATGCGGCCGGCGAGCCCCTCGCCCCGCCGTCTCCGTCGTATACGTTGCCCGGTTTGTCGGTTTGCTGACTGATGTGCTGTGTTACTGGATCCGATAACAACACAAAAAAGCATACGCACATCTTCCATTACTTTCCCAAAATCGAGAATCCGAAGAGGGGGTGGGTACGGTCCGATTGTGAGTCCACGGTCCGGTTTTAGGGGCGAAGCTCCTCTTAGTCTAACCTTGTCACGCGTCAGGCGTCAGGCGTAACCCGCGTGCCTCCCGGCACGCGCTCGCCCTCGGCGTTCGCCTCGGCGCGTGCCTCTCTCTCTCTCTCCCGTCACGTGCCTCC